>JAJGOT010001341.1:0-26125 GCA_022457155.1 Cladopsammia gracilis
TAAATACGTGTATGTTTTAGTTCCCATGACATAACCCCTTTGAGATCCTCAGCTGCATGCTACTTGTTCACGTAATACATGCATGTTTTCAGGGGCAGATCCAGGAACTTCTGAAAGGTGGGGTCCGGGTGCATGCCTTCCCGGATCATTTTTCAGATTTTACCCTCTGAAACGCCATTGCCAGCATTCCTGAAACTCGAAAAGCGTTTGTTAAGTCAAAAAATTGACAATCAGTCAATTGGCGGAAGTGAAACAACTACGTATAACACTGGAAAAGTTGAAAATTTACAAGTCATGTAAATTTGGATTTACAAAATGTAAATTTGGATTTACATGATTTGTAAATTATAATTTACATGTTAATGCTTTGTAAATTAAAATTTACAAGAAATTTACATGTTTCAATGGATCATGTAAATGTAATGTAAATTGCCATTTACAGTGTCATTTTCTAAGGCTATAATTTGCCGAACATGTAAATAACATGTAAATTGTTTTCGATAGATTTACAGTATATAAAACATGTAAATTTTCCGAAACATCCTGTAAATATCATGTAAATGGTTCACCAGACTGAAGGGGGATTCGAGAACCCTGTAAATTTAATTTACATGTTTCAATGGATCATGTAAATGTACCGTAAATAGTCACTAAATAATGATTTATGTAAGTAAGAAAAGGAGGGCTCAGTATTGAAACTGTGTAAAGTGAGAGTATCAGTATCGAACTTCTCGATAACTAGAACTAAAGTCAGTTTCCCCTGCTTCACTCTTTTACAATTATTCGTTAACTGTTTTAAGTTTCCTCTAACGGCTCGAGTTATGAAGATTCTAAAAACTCACGCTAAAATACGGGTGCCGTTGAAACACTGCAATCCACCGGCACCATGTTATTGAAGGTAAATGGAAATAGGAGGCTGTGAAATACATGAACACTGATAAATTACATAGGACTTCCACCATACCATCGGATTTCATCGAAACTTACAACTTTCACCGATGATGACCCTTCTTTACTATTTAAAGCTTAAACTACATACTTATCAAACACCATGTCATTGAAAAAGGGAGACTCTAGACACCAGTGTAACAATCATGTAACCCTTTAAAAGTCGTGTAAATGAAAGTATCGAGACTGATAAATCCTCCAAGTGCGGGATTGCAGAAAATTGGAATATACTAATTTGCATCTCATTGAATAAGAATAGAGCTCATTGTCCCAATGCCTCGTTCTAAAAAGAATTGAAAAGAAGAGAACCAATTTTCCACAATCCCGCACATCACTCGATAAATCCCTGTAAAAGAAGCGCTTTTCAAGAGCGGCACTCGGGCATATTGTTGATTGCCGGCAGTATTCGGGAAATGCAACAACATACAGAGCCAACGTCAAGATTACTTAGCGTTCGGTATTGGTAGAATAGCTTGCCGAAATATTATAAAAGTACGAAGAATTTCCTTGAAAATGATGTCGCGCATGTGATGCGTTACGCGTGACAAGCGTCAGAACTCTCATGTAAAACAAGTCCGGTCCCCTTATTGAAATTGTTCCAGCATTGATAAAGTCAAAAATGATATAATCAAATAGTCCAGATTTAAATTTCAAAGAAAGATTCGTAAAAGTTGCGTAGTCTGTTCCAGATGTTCAGTTTCAGTGGATTGAGTAAATGGGTATCCCGTGAGCACCTAAAAATGTTTTACTCTTTATGAGGATCCTGGGGAAATATAACAATACATTTTTCAGTTATTCTAGGAGCGAAATAACATAAGCAGAAGCTGGATTCTCCTCAGTGACTCCTTGGAAACGGGGAGGTTATAAACTCGGGCGTATGAAAGTGTACAATCTATGTCCCTATAAATGACGCATCTACCGCTGAATAATGAAGGCCGCTGACCCGAAGGCGGCGAAGGCGGGATATTTTCAACGGTCGAGTTTGACTTCAGCGAGGCTTTGGCCTTAAAACGGCTTTATTCAGTGGAAATATCAATACAAAACGCCTTAAAACAATGAAGAAGAACCCACGCATCTTTGCAGGTATGTTTTTACCGCTGGGGAGCGTTTCGATTTGATTTGTACTGTCAACCATGCGTGCTAACTCAAATGTGACAATGTTTTTTCAAATTCAATTGATTTTCGAAAGCTACATGTAAATACTCAAATCAGTTTAGTTTCACAAAAATGGTGGGATATATTTCACTTTAAACTGCCACAACTTGATAGAAAATGAATCGAAAAAGATAAGTTTTGAGAAATGTACATCAGGGTAAGCTTAAGCTTATATTTTATAGAGAATTACAAGAACACAGGTCAATCAATACATGAACACACGTTAATATTTACATGTACGTTTATACCTGCAAAGCTTTGCAATACGTGAAGGGACCTTGTTGTCATGGCAGTTGCCTTTACCTGGAAATGCCTTGAACGTTTCAAACTGTCCAATGATACTGTACATTTCAATACAGTTTTGTATTAAGCGCACATGTATAACTGTGAGAAATATTAAGTATTTAAAACAACAGCATTAAAGGGATGGTTTCACGGTTCGGCAAATGTACACAGATTAAAATGCTTTATTTGCTTTCTTACCAATTTTATTGGTTAATCAAAGGGCTCTTAAAGCCATCTCGTTAATGCGTTAGAACGTGAGGTTAACAAAAAAGAAGAATCTTGATTGGGGGGGGGGGGGGTAAAATCGAATGTTCAATCTTTCCGAAGAGTACATACGCGACAAAGATTTTATGAACAAGGCAATAATGTCATTTTATTCCGCGAGACATTTAGTTATTGAAGCAACGGATGAACAGGGATGAAGTTCACTTTACAGTAGAACAGAAAGTGGAGTCTTGCTAAATAAAGAACGTAAAGGCTACGGTATGAAGGCTTTAAAATTCATTTGCCGGTGACTGCAGAAGTGGTTAGAACTAGTGGAGGCTCATCAACGGTTTTTGACTGTGAAATGAGTGGTTGTAAGTGAATGTTATAAATAGCATTGTTGTGATCATCTACTGGTGCATTTGTAGGACATAAATAGGAAATATTCATAGGATAATTTTTTTCTTTTGATTTTACATTAAGAACTCTTCGATTTAAAATGGCAATATCATGTTTAGTATGTTTTCCCTTTCTCATGCGATTAAGTAGCTCTGCAAATTTTTTGGCATCTTTTTGTCTCATTATTTCTAAATTCAAACATGGTTGAAACTGGAAAACTTGAATGTCGTGTGTAAAATGTATTGCCTCTAATATGGAAAGCAGCTTTCCCAGTTGGAGCTGTTTTCAAAACTTTAATATCATCTGGATTTTCTCCTGCAATACTATTGAAATATTTGACTGATGAGTGCTTCATATGGCAATGATTCAATATTCCAAAACCGACAGAACAAAAGCCAAATCCATACTCTTGCATAATCAAGCCGAAAGTTTTTTAGTTAGCTTAATCGGCAAAATCTTACCTTTCTAACATACTATTACATAATCATGACACCTCAACATTTAATACCCATTTAAAATTGAAATAACTCTTTCATAAATCAAACCGTAATAGCAATGATTCAGTATTCCAATGACTACTAAAAAAGGGACATTAACGTTAATTGTGCGCAAAAGTAAATCCATTGTATAATGCAATCAAATTAGGCCCCTCCACATATGCCGAATCTAATATAAATGAGCAACAACAACATATTTTGCCAGGAGCCATAGTCACCGAAAGAAACCGTGAGCGTTGGCCCCACGCATGCAAAGCCATATTAAAGACGTCTTGAGCTATTTTTCGCAGAAATTGCGCCACCATTGACGCAATGAGAGCGCCGGCACCTACTACCTTACAATATTTGGCGAGAATACTTCGTATTTAGATGCAACCGTTCCAGTTTCTTTGCAATTTGGTTGGACCACATTTAGTACAACAAGACACAAATATGCGACGAGAGAGGCATGAAAATAGAACGCTTTTTATTTCCAATTTGACAGCCTTGTCTGATAAATGACCACAACTGGCTTCTCATTGGCTAAAATTAATTGCCAAATCGCTTAAGCTACCTGCTTTCGTGCCTTAAATTTAACGAGAGTTCAATTCAATTGAGCTGACTCGCTTTAATAACTTTAAGCGAGTTGAAAAGCAACTCTTTTCACGAAATTTCCGGTTGTCACTCGCTAATCGACCACATCTAGTACAACAAGACGCAAATATGCGACGAGAAAGGCATGAAAATAGAACGCGTGCTTTATCTCCGATTTGACAGCCTTGTCGGATAAATGACCACAACTGGCTTCTCATTGGCTAAAATTAATTGCCGACTCGCTTTCCTGCCTTAACTTTAAGCAACTTTTCACGAGATGTCCGGTTGTCACTCGCTAAGCGACTTCACTTTAATATATTTTAAAACATCGATCATTCATATATTCCATAGGGCCCGGTCTGTTAAATGTTGTTTGATGTTTAATATTTTTCTTGTAATTTATTCAGATGTGGATCGGCTGAAATATCTCTGTTTTCCGTTTTTCGATTAGTGGTACGTCTGTTAGCGTTAAGTGGCAGTCCCGCTAAAAGCGGTCCGCTCGATTTCGCGACCAAAAATAGTTTTCCTTTATTTTTTGCTGGTCAAAAGGCTTTGGTACACATGTTTGAAATACACAATTCTTTTTTTTTTCAAATTCTTTATTTTCGCCCTGCTACAAGCAAGAAACGAATTCAGGCCGTCTCGGCCCTTTCGACGGTACTATAAGAAGCAAGGGCTGACAACTGCGTAGAAAAAGTAACGCAACAATGGCATGATTGAGACCAAACCGAAAGTTTAAATGCAACTGCGGATAGGTATTTCGCCGTTATTGCGGATCGTCAGCACAGTGTAGCAACAAGTTCGAGTAACTAACCTGACTGAGTTAGCACTTTCAAAAATGTCCACTTGGTTTTAAACTCCGGATATGACCCTGTCCACGTGTACAGCTTATGCCATACACAATGAACAAAACAGTTGAGAAAATCATGCCACTGTTGCAAAACTATCTGCCAGAGAGAACATGGCCAAACCATGTGAAAAAACTGACGCAACATAACGGATGTTTCTACGTAGCGCGCCTCTCAAAAACCATCAATTTTAGTCTCCCGATCACCGTCGAAACCCGGGGGGGGACTCCCATATGAAAGGGGCGGGGATGCTCGTCGTCTCGCTTAGGGGTGTAAATTTCGGATTTTGGTCTCGCTTAGGGTGTTCTGGGCAAAACGCCATTATATTTTGCCGTCAAAGTCTCGTTTAGGGTTGCACGCGAAGAAACATTAATATAATACATTTGTCTGTGTTTAAAATGGTCTCTTTTAGGGGTCAACAAAAGCTTGAGCCACACCCAGATTGGTCTCCTTTAGGGGTTTAATTCAAAATTTCCGACGGGCATCCCCGCCCCTTTCATATGGGAGTCTCCCCCGGGCGTCGGTGGTGGGGGTGTTTCGCTGGGACCTAAGAACCTCTACCCCATCTCAGACCTAAAATTTCTATTTTTGCTACCCCATCTCAGACCATACAGTTAAATTTGGTAAAAGGCTCTTTATACAAAAAAGGGGTTTGTTTACACAAATTGACAGAATTAGGCGTCAAACCCATACACGCTCATTGAATCGACTTCTACAGGCACGGTTCCAGATGAAAAATGTACCGGAAAAAAATGACAAAACACTTAATTCGAAAATTGAACGGAAAAGTATACCCCATCTCAGACTTAGTGGGCAAAACTAAGACCCCATCTCAGACCCAGAAGGTCAAAAACCCGACCCCATCCAGCGGCACATACCCGTATAGCTTATATATGGGAGACCCCCCCGGGTTTTTTTAGCTACTGCTAATTAGTATAAAGTTAAAATTTGGGTACACGGCAGTTAATTTGGGATAATACAGATCATTTGGAACCTATTTACGCATCTCTTTTCAAGCTAGCGATGCAAACATCTTAGTCATATAAGAAGGATACAAAAAAAAACTTTTCTCTTTGCCTCTGGGCACAAGTCATGAAATGTTTTCTTATCGCTGAAGGGCCAGTAATAGATTGGAAGTCCGATGATCGGATTTCACCGTGCAGCCTCGTCACATAATTTGTTGAATTTTAAGTCAAAATTTACATTTCTTGAATCAGTTTTTCACTTCCTAATGTAACATTGCCTTGTATTTATTGTATTTGAAGCGCACAAAACGTTCAAATCACGTTCACGATTTTTCATATCCAAAACATCATCACCAATATTTGGGTATAGGGGTGCCGCTGAGGGTCTGAGACCCTGACCCTGTTTAGGACAAAAAAGAAACGAAAATACCTACCCTGTGTAGAACAACACCCTTATTTTAGGACCCTGTCTAGGACACGACTCGTGCGTGGTTATTAATCTGAGCTTTAAAAAAATAGTAGACGGATCTGAAACGAAAACGACTTCACCTTCGCATGAATATGCTAATCACGACAAGGGAAGTCACCACAAGCGCTACGTTAACTGGAACCATACCCTGTTTAGGACAGACTCGCGTTAAATTATATACCCTGTTCAGGACAAAAATGCCAAAAACCATACCCTGTCCAGCGGCACGTCCCCGTATAGGTCATGTAAGGGAGTTCACCCCCCCCCCCCCCAACCCCCCCCCAGGCGCGCGCCGGGTCACGCTCATACAAAGCCTTTGAGCTGACAGCAAACTTTGTCTGAGTCACGCACCCCTTCTTTCACAAAATACTAAATAAGCTTATATGCATTACAAGTTATCTCAATTATAAGCATCCTTGACATGACCTCGGTCAAAGTGATTGTTGACATAAAGATCATGTTCTATTTCTCATTTAATAAAAATTGAAGTTTTCCATCCTGTGTCATTCAAAATTGATTATGCTTTTAGCAGCAAATCTTATCACTGAAAGAACAGTGAACGATAGAAGAAAATCACGTTTCATTAATGTTTTATGTACAATGTAATTGCTCACCTCAAATTCTCTCTTCTCACTCTTCGGGGCGTTATGTTATCACATAAACCATCCTTTTTTCCCAATAGACTAGAGATCCCAACGGCAGATGTCTACCCTTGGTTATTGGAAACGGTCCCATCAGCATAATTCGTTGAAATATCAGATTGCAAATGATCAATATGATCCAACAAAATTGAGGGAATACTTTCCCAAATTCTGCATGTATTACAAAGCAGAAAGTTTTCCACTAATTTAGGCTGCTCTATCTAGTGTAGAAACTCTCTTCTCTACAGAATCGAGACATCTTTGTTCTCGCGCTTCGCGCTCGTGTCTCGCGCTACGCGCTCACGCCCCAAAACCCGCTTGAGCCCCCGACCGAGAAGAATGGCTCGTTTTAGGCGTATTTGTCTCATTCAATACAGGCCGTAAAAATCACTTCAGGCCGGATTCTCGCTATGTCATTCCGGTTATAATTTTTCGTACGGGTTTCACCCTTTTTAATCTATTAATACCAGCTACGAAAAGCGCGTGAAGCATTTCTCATAGACAAAGCAAAGACGTTAGAACCACTTGGAATCAACAGACGCGACGAACTTCATTAACTTTCTCATCACTAGTTAGTTTAGTTTAATATATATAGATAGGCCAAGCCTAACAGCGTAGCACTTTGAACAAGCTTAACTAAGGTGAAACTTAACTAAGGTGAAAGGTTGGAAGCACAAGAATTAAGATTGGCGAACGGGCTATTTTCAATTTTAGCAATTCTCAAAAACAGTATTACCCGACCGTCTGCACAGTACATTTAGACCGTACAAAAGTTCACAAAAACAACTTTTCTCTGTCTAGAATAACTACTACGACTATTTTCCGAATAAAATACAGTTTTTGTTTGTCAAAAATTGCCCGAGAAACTGATTTGGAAATCAAAATTGCAAAAATACACAAACATATTTGCATAAGGCGACGGGAGTGAAGACAGAAAATATAAGTCTTGTTCTGTTTACATAAAAAAGCTTTTTAATCTATGTAATGAATGATCAAAGACATAAAAACGGACAACACAATCTTCGTTCGAAAAATTTTATTCAAATCTCCATTAATTTATGTTTAAAAGCAGAACACGTACCATTTATGAAGGCAGAGCTGTCCTCGTTGAAATTCAAGATAACAACACGAATAAAATGAAAGGCTGATCGTACAGAAAGGAATATATTTTTAACCTTTTTAACCGATTAATTTCGAACGGCACGGCCGCTTTTCTTCAGGGTATAACCGTTCTATTCTCTTTCACTACGTTCAGCCGAATAGAATACATGTCTATGACATGCTAAATAAGCACAACTAAATAGGGAGAGGCCGACCAGCCGTACAAGCTTTATTTGATTTCATACAATTTTTCATTTTACTATAAGTATCATAAACACTGCGTAAAACAATAACACCATAATTTACACACAGAGTTAATTCTCTGATTCCTTGTTTGTATCACTAGTGCTACGTGGCTTAACATTTATTTATTTATTTATTATTTTATTGGTAAATATAGTAGCTAAAGCGACTACACGCCGGACGCGAAAAACCGGACGATGCCCGGAAACATGTTCTCCAACCCAAGTGCGTGTTAGTCGAATAACTTCCCTGGAGGTTAAGGAAGAGCTACATAAAGATATAAAATGATTGATTGATTGGCTGATTGATTGCTTGAAAATAATTATAATGGTAGCGGGGGGCGGGTGGGAAGTGAGCTTGTAACTGGTGGCGTCAATGAATGAACCTCGTGAAAACGAGCAATATATCTAACTCCAATTCCCAAAGGGAATTGAGTACAACATTGCCATGCTGCAATGTCAAGAAATACGATTCTATTCTCTTTCACTACGTTCAGCCGAATAGAATACATGTCTATGACATGCTAAATAAGCACAACTAAATAGGGAGAGGCCGACCAGCCAAGCTCAAAACTACAAAGCGAATGGGAGGGAAAGGAAAAGAACAACTAAAATTAAATCCTAAATAAAAAAACAAACCAAGTTAATTTTTTAAAATTACACCTACAGTAGTAAGTCTTTTGAACTGACCGGAAGACCAAGCACTAGATACGTAATGTTACAGTCAGCCACATTACCAGCTGCATAAGCGCCCCCTAAGCAAAAAAAGCTGTGTATATTGATGTAAGTAGTGTCAACTCCAGCTAATTTCGGTGTGGACAAAATAACTTCTCTGTAACCGGTTTACAAAAGCCCGATCTGCATTGAAAAATTATGAATTTATAGTACTGCATCTTAAGGTAAATAAGACCGTCTCGATGCTCATCGATCTGACACTTCGCCTTAGATCTAACAAGAAATCGATAAGGACAGGTAGATCACCCCGTATGTGCCACAATAATAGCATTTCCTTTTCCAGACTGAACAGGTTTGCTTTGGGGAACATAAAGAGAAAAATAACAATCGAGAAATTTCACAAAAGAACATTTCAAAATTTCATTGAAGCGAAGGAAAACAGCAAAAGCCAATACTCCATTGCAACATCCCTCAAGTCTAAAAGCCAGCATCAGTTCATGTCCAACTAGAGCAACTAGAATCTTCAAATCGTCAGCTGCGACAGGAACCCTGATCCTTTTGAGACCTTCGGAAGCAGATAGGCGGGCATCATCTAACCAGGAAAATGGCTATCCCATCCAGGGAAAATTGGTACTTCTCCGAACAACGCAACCCACTTTTTCAACTTTTGTAAAGTGTAGGCACGAGACTTAGGCGACGAGACCCTGGAATTATGTAACGATCGTTGGACCAGATTATCCATACTCCTTAGATGGGGATCCCTGATATCCGAAAATTTTTTCTGTGGACCATAATCCTGACCTGGAAAACTCAAGAAAGGAATGAAAACAATAAAAACACATTAATATACGAAATTATGCAAATGCATTAACCTATATATATTCGCGAGGGAAAATGCAGTAACGGACTTGCATAAATAAATAAATATATGCATAACAATGCAGGAGGAATACTGATGCCATACTGCTGACAAATCTAAAGCACTATCAAAAGCGCACATGAAATCGAAGCCATACGGCAGGCCAAAATCTACTGTTACCAAAGAACTTTTCTCACTGCTGGAACAGGGACTTCCAAACATGGAATATGGTAAACTAGCACCCAGTAAACGGAATGTAAACATGTCATACTGTGGACATATCAATAAACGAATAATCCGTAACAAAATAAACCCCAATAATGGAATACAGTAGTAAAAACTGCCATACTGTGGGCAAGTCGGCTAATCAAGCCGAAAGCAACGTCAGACTAGTAAAACTAGCGCCTTGTAAACACAATGTAAACATGTCATACTGTGGACATATCAATAACGGAAAATCCGTCACAAAAAATAAACCCCCCAAAAAAGGAACACAATATTAAAACCTGCCATACTGTGGGCAAGTAAGCTAATCAAGCCAAGGAAGTGTCCAAGCGGATAACTAACACTGAAGATGTGAAATCCGTGGGGTCAAAAGTAGAGTTGGCAACAAAAACGTTTACAAAAATACCCCTAGGAATCTAAAATTCGAGAAACGTCGACTACAAAGGGACATGGTTGACGATAAGGGAAAATAAATTGCCAAAAAGGTGACCAAGGCCATTTCGGCACTACACGCGTTCCCTTTTGCCTTACAACAATACAAATGTAAGAGATCCTTAGAGGCAAGATAGACCGGAGGTACCAACCAATTGATTTCACCCGCCAAATTAATTGGAACTGAAAAACATCAACGCCTTCGCAACCGGAGCACCGAAACTTGGACTGAAAACGATCACACTTGTGATTTGTATTGTCGGCGAATCTATCGAAGCTAAAAAGGGCCCTGAAAAAAAAAAATAATGAAAGAAAAGATTCGGGGAAAACCCCCCAATCGTCGTAATCCACGATTCTGCTTATGGAGTCAGCAATGTGATTATCGTTCCGAGGGATCCATGCGATCTCCAATTCAATCGCATTAGAAGCGCAAAAAGAAGAATCTGTAAAGCAAGGGAATGAAGCATTAAACACATACTACACTTGTTGGTAATAATAGCATTGATGTTGTTATCAGTAAAAGTTTTGACAGTTCGGCCTTTGACAAATGTGTGTGAAAAGATTGCAAACCATGGAGAATAGAAATCATTTCACTTTGATTGCTATCGAGCAATACTCGTCATCGCTGAAACTTTGTGGAAAAACTGTTTCTTACCTGAATCAATAACGAGCAGATAACTGCCACATGCCTACAGACTAGCATCAACAAAACCCAAAACAGCAGGTGTGGAATACTAAGGATGCACGCACAGTTAAATTTGTTACAGTGACTAAACAAGAAAATGAGCTCCAGGCGACACTCCTGCGAAAACATTGAGGTACTCAAATAGAGATTATCGTCCCAAGAAGTTCTAAGACTAAATGAAAATAGGGGAAAAACCTTGAAATCAATAACGAAACATGCCCGAACGCGGATCTAAAAGAAATAATATGTCAACAACAGAATTAAAGCGTAATGTCTAGCTTTGACCCTGGGAAAAAGTATGAGGATAATGCAACGTTACAAGTCGACAATTCTCCATTGCGATGTGGTAATAACGCATTCGAGTAAATCCCAAACCATTCTAGCCTTAGAATGTGAAAAACAAAAACAACTTTCCTTGCTGGAAAACTTTCGCATAACAAATGCCATCGTCGAGAAAGATAACTATGGGAATAGAGGCCGAAAAACAAAACTTAGTAAAAACATAGGAAACCCGATGGCAACCCAAAAGATAGGATGGAAAAGAAAATAAATTGGATTCGTGACCAGGGAGTTCCCATTCGAAACTCAAAAATGACCAGAAATTACTGTGTAAACGTCAAAAAGGTGAAAACCTGACTGAGTGTCGAATTTAAATAAACAAGCATCCCAACCAAGGAAATGCTGAAAAGTTGACCAATTATCTAACTTGAATAAAAACTAGGTTAAATGGGTAAGCTGAAATTAAAACGCTTATTACCTTCCTTGTAAAAGAAGGTGGAAAATGAATAAGTTGCCCGCGGCTTGAGGTAACATGCATAATCATTGATCATAACATGTTACACAGAGCACTATAATATAAATTAATAAAATATTATCAGTATTATTATTATTAACCCCTTGGAGAGCAAATAAACCACGGCTTCGTAAACAAAAGCCTCGTTATGAATAGCCGATGCATTACTTCTTAGGTGACAAGGGTGTAACACAGTGTGAAAAGGAATTGAATACTTTAAGAAATAACATCTAAAACCCAAGGGTCATTGGTAATGCTGTCCCAAATTAGCACATGTGCTTTGATTCAACTCTTGAAAATAGGTGGCGCAACACACTGTTCATACTCGACAAAAATTATGGGAATAATCCTTGATCAACCAAGAAAAAAATAATATTGGTACTTATCTTCAAATAAAGCATCAAGTTCCTCCTTAGAAGCAGTTTTTGATACATGTACTGTTCGTTAATCCAGTGTCGTCTAGTGAAACAGCTTGAAACATAGAAACCCCTCATAGATGAGCGCCGTCAATAAATTGCATTTCAATCTCTGACTTCAGGGTGCCAAAAAAGTGATATTGAACTTCAGACAATGGTTGAAGAAGGGTTCTGGCCCGGGAAAAGGTGAAAATTGGAAGCGAAGACGCGTGCTTTTGTTGTCCAACAATCCCTCCACTAGTGGACTTGTCTCTCACACGAAATGCAGGAACTGTTCTGGTTGTATCTGTTATGGGAAGAACTACAGAGCTGAGGGTCGAAATAGCCAGCTTGAGTTGCGAACTTGCTTGAGTCGTATGAGCGACAAAAAAACACACTATAGCGCTTAGAGCAAATAGCACGCTTCTATTTTGCCGCAACTACCTTACGGTTGGCGCTACGAATGTTCTTAACATCTTCGACATCCAACGCAAACGCATTCGTCTCGTAATTTTAAACCGTCAGCCAGCCGCCTTCTGAGGAATAGGCCATTTTGATACGGCGATTTCTTTCCTGAATGCGTTAGATAGCGTCTTCCAATTTTAAACGAGTAAGAGGTAAATCTTTGTTATCAAGGTGTTCTTGAGTTTCTTCGACAATTTTACCAACTCTACGTTGAAATTTGTAGATCTGTTCGTTTCCTTTGTGCTTAAATGCGTACTGAGTGTCCAACTTAATTTACTTGGTGATATTCACGAACTGGCTCGCAGCAAAATTTCAGCAAAATCTTTGCGTATTCATGTCGTCCAATTTGGCAAAGAGAACAAGTGAGCTTGTAACTGGTGGCGTCAATGAATGAACCTCGTGAAAACGAGCAATATATCTAACTCCAATTCCCAAAGGGGAATTGAGTACAACATTGCCATGCTGCAATGTCAAGAAATACGATACTAAAAGAAAAAAACGTTACAGATTTGAATATATATAAAAACAAGCGAAAGATATGAAATTACATACTTTGTTTATAGTATAAGCTAAATGGATAAAAATATGACGCTGAAAAAAACGTTACAGATTTGAATATATAACAAGCGAAAGATATGAAAATACATACTTTGTTTATGGTATGAGCTTAATGGATAAAAATAGGACGCTAAAATTTACATAAAGTATATATCAAGTTTCATCGCGTCTGTTTAACCCTTTGGGTTCGAGCGTTTGGCCTTTATCAATAAGATAAGCCTCTCGAGCCTTACGCACGTCGTCACGGTTAGATTTTATTAGCTCAAGCGGGATTAGTTGCATGTCGGAGGCAGAATGATTAGGTGAAAGAAAATGTTCTGATACTGCCGTAAGTTTAGAGTTGTCGGGGTGTACTTGTTTGTCGACTGGTCTGCGGTGTTCGTTGAAGCGTTCTTTCAGTTGTCGTTTAGTCTCTCCAATGTACTGTTTGTTGCATCGTCTGCATTCTACCATGTATACAACGTTTCTAGATGTAAATTTGAGGGTGGGGTGAATGCTATTGAGATAAGAAGTGAAGGCAAGGAGGTCCTGTTCAGTATGTGTCCATATCATAAAAATGTCGTCTATGTAACGCCACCAAGTATGGGGCTGGTGTGTTGCGCGTGAAAGAGCGTCGGTCTCGAATTTAGCAAGGAAAAGATTAGCGTAAGAGGGTGCCATTTTGGTTCCCATAGCAGTTCCGTGTATTTGAAGATAGTGTTTGTCGTCGAATTCAAAGTTGTTCATAGTAAGTATTATACGTAGGAGGTCGCATAAAGTTTCTGTAGGTACAGTTGAGTTGGAGCGAGTACGTGTGTCCAAGTAATGTCGACAGGCAGCAATGCCTTCGTTGTGGGGTATGTTGGTGTAGAGCACCAACATAAATGGCACCCTCTTACGCTAATCTTTTCCTTGCTAAATTCGAGACCGACGCTCTTTCACGCGCAACACACCAGCCCCATACTTGGTGGCGTTACATAGACGACATTTTTATGATATGGACACATACTGAACAGGACCTCCTTGCCTTCACTTCTTATCTCAATAGCATTCACCCCACCCTCAAATTTACATCCAATCACTCCTCTAAGTCTCTACCTTTTCTGGACGTTAACGTTGTTCTCAATAACGGTACTATCGAAACAGACCTCTACACTAAACCTACTGACAAACATCAGTACCTGCTACACTCATCTTGCCATCCTCATCATACCAAACGAGCTATCCCCTTTAGTCTCTTCCTCAGACTTCGTCGTATCTGTTCTTCCGACGAGACCTTCACACTTCGTACCAACGAACTTAAAACATATCTTAACAAACGTGGATACAATCTATCTTTCCTCAACCGCGAATTTCAACGCGTTCGTACTATTACACGCGCAGAAGCATTCACACCCAAAGACATTTCTGCTAACCAACCTAGCCGTGTTCCCCTTGTAATCACTTACAACCCCGCATTACGCTCTCTGTCATCCATCATACACAAACACTTTCATATCCTGTCCTCCTCTAACCGTTGCGCCAATGTATTCAAGGCCACACCTCTCGTTGCATTCCGACGTACTAAAAATCTTAACGACTTACTAGTCAGATCTAAACTACGCACCACTGCGCCCTCTAACCCACATCCTGGCTCCTTTCGTTGTGGCAACAACCGCTGCCGCACATGCAAATACATCAATGACGGACAAACAGATTACACATTTCACTCTACAGGAAACACTAGGACCATTAACCACCACATTGACTGCAATTCTAGAAACGTTGTATACATGGTAGAATGCAGACGATGCAACAAACAGTACATTGGAGAGACTAAACGACAACTGAAAGAACGCTTCAACGAACACCGCAGACCAGTCGACAAACAAGTACACCCCGACAACTCTAAACTTACGGCAGTATCAGAACATTTTCTTTCACCTAATCATTCTGCCTCCGACATGCAACTAATCCCGCTTGAGCTAATAAAATCTAACCGTGACGACGTGCGTAAGGCTCGAGAGGCTTATCTTATTGATAAAGGCCAAACGCTCGAACCCAAAGGGTTAAACAGACGCGATGAAACTTGATATATACTTTATGTAAATTTTAGCGTCCTATTTTTATCCATTAAGCTCATACCATAAACAAAGTATGTATTTTCATATCTTTCGCTTGTTATATATTCAAATCTGTAACGTTTTTTTCAGCGTCATATTTTTATCCATTTAGCTTATACTATAAACAAAGTATGTAATTTCATATCTTTCGCTTGTTTTTATATATATTCAAATCTGTAACGTTTTTTTCTTTTAGTACGGTTATACCCTGAAGAAGAGCGGCCGTGCCGTTCGAAATTAATCGGTTAAAAAGGTTAAAAATATATTCCTTTCTGTACGATCAGCCTTTCATTTTATTTGTTTATAATTATTTCTGCTGATCAGATCCTTCACAAGGATCCAGTACTTCCAATTTGTCGAGTGGTCCTTTCATTTAAAAATTATAACAACACGACTTAATTTGAACGTTTCATAAACATGTACCGAAACCTTAAGAGAACACAAAGGAAAAGTCAATCAAAAATTGATATCAACATAAATTGCCATCGAAAAGTGTGATTTATTTTACCTTTAAAGCACTAGACTGCTTGGAAATTCGTTAAAACTCCGCTTCTTCGGTTCTGAAATCTGTAATGAAAACAAGGCATCTCCCCGCATTGCTCCTGCGTTGATAATACAGTATGAAGTTCCTCGAAGCAAGATTTTATCCCTGAAAGCTCTTCTTTTTCCACTAAAGCGGCTTCTGAGTATTCCTTAATTAGTATCCCTGTCTTGAGTAGCAAACCGCGAAAAAAATCCAGAGAAATAACGACTTTACTGCTCCGCCTAACACTGCGAAAGATCCAACTTTTTTAAAACTTTAAAAAGTGTTTACCGAGCTGACGGCTGTGTAGCCGCGCGTGTGGCGTCATACGCGCATGTTTTGCGACGTCATACGCGCCCGCGAGCTAGCTAGCCTTGCGCGACACACATGTTGCAGACACGCGCCCGCGAAACATTCCGCTAGCCATGACCATGAAAAATGCGGGCATCGGTTCTATGAGTATGGGGCTGCGCAGCCTGGCCTTCGGCCAGGCCAGTGCTCCGCTATCACCCGTCAAACCCTTCACCAATCATATTCATTGTTTTTGTTATTCGTTAGTTTTTTCAAAACCACTTGTATAACGGTTTTACAGTTGTAATCATTTATAGTGCTAGCCCCTGAAGAAGCTTTGTTTTGCAAAGCGAAATATTGGGCACTATTATATTCCACTTTTATTTTATTTTATTTGCTTCTGCTTCTGCTTCTGTTTTTCTGCCGTAAGGAAATAAGTCAGTGTCTTTTAAAACCTCTTTAAACGCTCACAAGACAATTCACCCTTCACGCTTTCCTCCCACACCGCTATAAACGAATACCCTTTACACAAACAACCTTTTAATCAATTTATTAGCCTACGCACATCCGAATTTACTTCTCCTACACCACATATTACCTTATCTACTCTCAAATCTCCATAACTTGCGATATAGATCGTGTTTTGGTTGGTTATTTCCAAATCACTGCGGTCAGTTAATATTGTTGGGAGTTGGTGGGCGGAAGAGCCAGAACAATGGACTGTCTTCAGGCGCTTTTTTTTTTTCCTCCCCTCGTCTCGCGCTTCGCGCTCGTGTCGCGTTTCGCGCGAAATGCTTCGCTTGCCCCGCTTGGCTCATAAAGCGCCTGTCATGCAGGCTAGGGTCTATTAAGTCACGATTAACTAAATTACTCTTTTAAACACGGATCAATCTCTGATACACAACGTCAAGGAATTATCCGCCTGCTTTACAAGAAGAACGACAAGTTAGACTTGAAAAACTGGCAACCAATTTCTCTGTTAAACACAGATTATAAAATTTGTACTAAAGTAATCAAACATGCGGGATTCCTGACCGCAGTATTTTTAAAAACCTTTTTCTGATCCGGTGGGACGGAAGGTTTTGCCGGTGTCGGACTAAGGAAAGCCTTTAGAGGAATCGGCGCTTGATAACGGGGGAAAACTAACTCAAATGGGCAACTCGCTTGCAAAGGAGAGCCGTCTCTCTCGGTAGGTACGGGATCAAACCACGAACTGGTACGCAACAGGAAGGCGATCAAGAAACCTGACTTGCGGTTCCAACAGCGTTTATTCCTGACTTGTGACTTTACGATGTAAGTCAAGCGAAATTCTTTGAGCTCAGCAAAAGTAAATTTCAAAATATATTTTTAACCCAAGTGTCCATTGTTCATAAAACTATTTTTAAAAGTAATCTACATTTGAAAACCCTAAAACAAAGAAGTAGCAGAAAAGCCAAGTCAGCAAGCGGCTTTTTAAGCACGTAATGGTGTCGTATCAATAGATTTGCAAGGTCGGCAAATAACTTGTACGGCACGTATCATTACCTACAACAAAAGCTACTAAATTTAACTTCGATGAGTCAGCTAAACTATTCATACTGAAAAAACAAAATGACACCATTACTTGCCAAGTCGTTGATTAGTTAAAAAAAAAACTGAAAAAACACCGTGAGTGCCGGACGAGACTAATTTAGAACAGTAATAACAACTATTGTGTGTACAGCTTGATACGTGAAAAATCAGCTAGACATGATAAATTTACTAACAAGGTGTCAACTTGAATAGTGGAACGAACCTAATTAAGAACGATAAATTAACTTAAGGTAAACTATTGTTCAGAAGGTGGTACATTTTAGTATGAATGAAAGCACGACCTGGTACAGTAATTGAATGCTTTTCAAAGAAGTTAAAACAATTAAGTTTGATTGTCAAAAGCAAAACCCTGTTGACTTTTAGAAGATTAAATTTCGATGAATAGCACAAAAGCTTATAATAAAAGCGAATTTCATACTAAGCAAAACCTTTCACAGCTGAATGCGGAGTAAACCAAGCTGAATTGATCCATAGGAACTTTTTAACAGTGAACTCCCATAACTCATAACTCTCATATAACAGTGAACTCTCATAACTCCGAGACGACCGACACAACAGTCATTTGTATTCCCGATTCAACTCCAGACACGTCCTCAAATGAACCAGAGACTGTTATCATAATACTGTTACGTTTTTACAACAACGTACAATAATTCACTCACTAGTTTTCTCGTTGTTTATGTTCATATTGGCGTCAGAACAGCAACCATAACTATGGGACTTATACAAACCTCCGGTCAGGAAGTAAAATTGCAGTTTAATACCGATGCCTTGGATTTTATTTATACTTGACCAGAAATCCGCAAACATTTCCTTCCAGCAGAAATTTTAGCTGTCTCCGCAACCCGCAAAAATTTCCTCCCGCAAAACAAATTCAGTCGGACAATCCGCAAAATTTCCTTGTGCACGGTAGCTAAATCAACAAAACTATGACGTCTTTCCCATGCTATTACACAATCAAACCGTAATAACAATGAATAGAAAAAACGAAAAGTTCATGCTATTTTGCTCTGCCATGCCGCTCATATTAAAACACAAACTTTCCTGTCCCATTTAACTTTCTTAAAACGTCTCCATTAGTAAAACACACCGTGAAATTCTCAAACTACGTTTCCCAAGAAAACGCATTTGAACTATTTTTACCCTTTTAACTTTACAAATGATTGAAACTGATAGGTAACGTGAGATATCGAAATTTAAGAAGGACTAATACCTTTGCGGTAACGTAATGTGAGATATGACAAGTTCATGACAAGTTCTGACATCCCAATACCCTAGGGAAATTAACAATAGGTCCGGGGGTGCTCCCCAAAAATTTTAGTGGCAGTATGTGACGCCCTTCTTGAAATCCTAACCGGTTTAACCAGCCATATCCTCAATGCCATAATATAGCTTCTATAAAGAAGGAAGAAGAAGCCCCCCCGGACAAAAGTCCACAAAATTTTGTTAACAACTTTTGTCTCTTTTTCGTACTCATTCCGAAATCTCGCTTAATACGCATGCGCATTAACGAGATAAAAAACCACTCACATTTACTTCAATAATGACATACTATAATTAGTCCAAACAAAGTGAAGGATGACCAAAATTCACAGAAAATTTCAATGGATTACACCGACAAAGTCAACACTGAATAAAACCTTTGACCGGAAGAATTTATTCTAGGTTCTGGTGGCTTTCATGGCTCACATGGGTACAGTATGTATGTGTTATCATCCATTCAATCAGCTGACTGACTGTGGCATTTTCATGGGCAAATTTCCCACCAGAGTTATCTATTCACTTCTGATTGGTGTAAACAATGAAGTTAAATGGGTTACATCATAGCTTGCACATGCGCCGAACCATGAAACCCTCCCTTTAAGTATAAATTAAGCTTTAATATGCAGATTGTATTGTGACTGGTCAGTATCAATAGAGGTTATAATTCAGCGAAAAGTTGTGTAATGCAGCTTTGTATTTTTACAAATCAGGTGAGAAAAAATAAAAACTGACGAGTAAAAATGCCCAGCCCCATTACACAACTTTCCACTGATTAAATTGTTTGTTGTACATGTACATGTTGTTTTTTATATAGTTCACCTATCATTACTACAACAATCATCTTTCCCACATGTAATTTTTTGAAATTTTTTTTAATGTTTTCCCTTTTCCTTTATGGGCAGCCTGTATTCTCTCTATATTTAACAGTAGTTTTTATATAATGTAAATCAATGTGGAGTACAAATAAAGTTGTTGTTGTTTGTTGTTGTTAGCCTATGGTCAGACAAGTGTAATAACACGGCATATTTGACTTGTTCTGTTGCTTATTTGTGCCGTCAAATGCTATGTTGTGTAATATATAAAAGTCATTATAGCTACTTTAGATTTTGGACTCCAGACAGTATAAAATGTTGACTAATATACAGTTGTAAGACCAAAACTATTTTTTAGTGCACACAGTGGTGTGCAGCTAGTTGACCACTGTATGGAATAACATAATTTGGTGTTGTTTTCTTTTGATGTAGACATAATTAATTTACCCTGCCAAGCATTCATGGTGAAATCTGATAAACTGCACCTAAATTTATGGTGCATTGTGTATTTTCTTTAGTTACATGTCCCTGATCTTTGTTTTAAACTTGGTCTTGTTAAGAAAAACTTGAACCAGGTGTTTATTGAGAGACCATCATTTTATTCATTGTCCCCTGGTGACTGATTTTTTTATCAGTTCCTCATTCTCAGAAACTCGTGGCTGTGTTTTATTGATATTCTCCAAAGAAATTGGATTGTGATCACAGGGATGTAGATTCAGTTTTTAACTGGCGGGAATATAGAACTGACAGACGGGTAAAAAATAGAAAAATGTAGTCCTTTTAAAGCTGCGCTAAGCATTAACAGCCTGAAAAATGAAGTTCACAGCCGGGTAATTTCCCCGGCTCCCGGCTATTATCTATATCCCTGGATCACTGCATTAATAGGGAACCTTTGATTTAAAGTCCATTACTTATCACTGGATTTTACATACTCATGTTTATTGTAAACTTAAAATACTGGTTACATGTACATGTATAAGCCCACCCGGTTATAGGCCCACAAAATTCTCCCAGTTATAACCCTTTCTGGATGTAAGCTTCCACATCTCCACAACAATTTTTTACATGCATGTAAAGAACATAAACTGACTGAAATAATTGAACAGTACTGTATCACAATATTTTGTGCTTACCTCCTACAGTGTATAAACTCTTAAAAATTTGTATAAGCCCAGTGTGCTTACCTCCTACAGTGTATAAACTCTTAAAAATTTGTATAAGCCCAGGGCCAACATGTATAACTGGGATTTTATGGTATTCATATTGCCTTTAAATTGTTATTAAAAACGAGCTTTACATGTAGTTTCCACTAGGTTTTTCATAATGTAAAATCTTATGCACAGGCAGGTGATAGCATGTTATCAGATCTTTGAGTGACCACATTTATACTGATTGCAGATTGCAGCTTCAGTTCAGCAAATGACAGTATTTCGTCAGATCTTTAATGCCATTTTGGCATAATTTTATTCATAGGCTGCAGGTACCTGGCCTATTAATTAAAGGAGAAATGTTAAATTAACCTGTCCGATAAATTTTAAATTCTGCACTAACATAGGATAATATGAACAACAATATTCACGGAGATAATTGGATTATGGCCTGAGTGTGACGCCATAAACGAAGAAAAAAAAACAAAGCTAGTATCGAAAAAGGAGTTGAATTCTTTTCTTGAAGCAAGGGCCCAACCAACGTACAGGGTTAATCTCCTTGCAGGTAGCGGAGTTGGTGGCAGAATGTTTTGAAGAAACTGGAAAAAACACTGGAATGACCACTTGTCCGGGTTTTTCTGCCGGGACGGGGACCCCCGGCATTTATCCTTTGTAATCTTCCTCTCTGCCCTCCTTTCGGGTTGGTATATTCTTTTCTTATCGTCCGAGTTTGAAGCAAGCTCATCTGACAAATCACAAGACAAATCATCCGACAAATCACGAGAATTTAGTTTTATCGACTGAGTCGACTGAGTCGATAAGGTAAACTGACCACTGTAAACAGATTCAAATAGCTGACGTTTCGAGCGCTAGCCCTACGTCGGATTCGCTCCGGCGAAGGGCTAGCGCTTGAAACGTCAGCTATTTCGTCAATTTACCTTATCGACTCAGTCGATAAAACTAAATTCTCGTGTTTCATCCCCCACTGACGCAGCTCCACAGTTTCTCGAGAAACTAACTCCATTCATCTGACAAATATTCGTAAAGGCGTGGTCCATTTATTACTGATTTCCTTTCATCTTACATGTATAGTTCTTGCGGCGAGCCTTTTTAAAAGCCTGTTGGATGGTTGAACTGTTTTCCTCAGAGAAACGCTTTGAAAATTTGCTAAGCCGAGATTCAATAACTTGGGTAAGTTTATCAGTTAAAGAACTAATCGAACTGAAGCTACAATCTGCAATCAGTATGTGGTCACTCAAAGATCTGATAACATGCTGTCAAAAGATTATGTGAGACTTTCAAACACCTACTGTAAATGACAATAATTCTAATTCTTGTCTATGTTACTTGTATGTAATGTTGAAATGTAAATGGTGTGTATAAAACAAGTTCCTCACATAATCTTGTTCAAAATCCCTGATGAAGTCTGTTCTAACATGACTTATATCAGATGAAACTGGTCTAGTAATTAAAAGCAAGATCAGTTGCTGTGTGCTGCCCACTTTTCTTTTGATAAAAACATGGACGCAAAGGACAGTTGCCTTTAGTATTAGGCAGACTACTACAAGACAGACTTTGCTCACTCACTGTTTTGTTTCGCAGGCTTCAAGAGCAAGAGCATCCCATGGCCAAGCTATTGCAGAAAACATACCAAAGCTGCAGTCAATGTACACCGTACAAAAAAAAGAATGAAAAGCAGAAACAAAGAATCTTGAACAGTTGAAAAAGGGTGTAATATTAGGATCAAGGGAGTTATAATAAAACAATTGAAAAGCAGCTTTTTAATGAGTCGTGTATGTTTACTTTGCCTATGAATGTTCGCATTAATTTACATGATAGTAAACAAGCGAGCTGGCTCGATTTGGTTCCCTCGTTCGATTAACATGATATTTACAGGCTCCCTTAAAATGCTGGGGTAACCCTGGGATGGACTAGCATCCCATCCAAGGGGGAGTAGCAATATTCCTAGTTGCTTCATGCTACGGAAACCGGGTTAAGCTCCGGCCGTGTGGGCCATCGTGGCCCGAGTGCGACTTTTATTCGATTTACATGATATTCACAGGCTCCTTTATTCGATTTACATGATATTCACAGGCTCCATTATTCGATTTACATGTTATTTACAGGCTCCATTATTCGATTTATATGTTATTTACAGGCTCCCTTATTCGATTTACATGATATTCACAGGCTCCTTTATTCGATTTACATGTTATTTACAGGCTCCCTCATTCGATTTACATGATATTCACAGGCCCCCCTCTTCGATTTACATGTTATTTACAGGCTCCCTTATTCGATTTACATGTTATTTACAGGCTCCCTTATTCGATTTACATGCTATTTACAGGCTCCCTTATTCGATTTACATGTTATTTACAGGCTCCCTTATTCGATTTACATGTTATTTACAGGCTCCCTCATTCGATTTACATGTTATTTACAGGCTCCTTTATTCGATTTACATGATATTTACAGGTTCCCTTATTGAATTTACATGTTCTTTACAGGTTCCTTTATTCGATTTACATGCTATTTACATGGTCTTATGTCCCTGGTTTGAGAAATTTACAGGATCTTTTCTATAATTTACATGTTTCACCTCAATTATTTACATGTTTTTTACAGGATTTCTCAAAACATGTAAATGGGTAAAAATCATGTAAATTTTCATTTACAGTACCTTTTTGAGGATTTACATGTTATTTACATGTTTTTTACATACAATGGAAATTTTCAACTTTTCCAGTGTAAAACAATTTTATTCTATTATTTTTATGAACCACAACGGGGACACAGGTCTGAAAGGGGGGTCCGGACCCCCCCGACCCTCCCCCTGGATCCTCAACTGGTTTTAGTCGCCATGACATAACCACTTTAGGACCTCTGCTGCATGCTACATGTTCACTTAAATACTTGTATGTTTTAGTCGCCATGATATAACCCCTTTAGGACCTCTGCTGCATGCTACTTGTTCACGTAAATACATGTATTTTCAAAAATACAACCACACTTTTGATTTTGCGGAACATGTTTCAATGTTTCAAACATCAACATCAGCCATAGTGAGTGTTACAATAATTTTTTATTTTAAAAATAGAGGTATATATATATATTTATATAAAACTATTAATACAATGATTATTTGTAATAAAATGTTCGTTAAAAGTATTTAAAATTCAAACTAACCAATAACATTATAGCAAAATAAACAAATGACAAAAAAAAAAACGGTAAAAGGTATAAATGCAATGATAAACTGACATGATCAACTTGTTTGTTAAGTTCAGGTTTCATATGCTCAATATGAAAGCTCTCCTTGATTTTGAGTTGATAATAGGAGGTGGCATTATCAATAATTTTGAAACAAGAGACATCACAAACATCTTGACAATTTTTAGACGAACTAAGATGTTTAAAAATATGAGAATTTTTATCCCGGGAAAGGTGCTCATTTACACGTGCATAGAAATGCCTGTTGGTTTCACCAACATAGCGAGCACCACAGCCCGCACAAGTAAACATGAATTCTGACCTTAAACTAAGTAAACTTCAACTTAAACAACTTTTCAATTTTGCTACTAGCCACACTCATTTTTTATTCAATGGTTGTTTTTATGATCAAATAGATGGAGTGGCAATGGGTTCACCTTTAGCTCCTGTATTAACTAATTTCTTTATGGGTTATCATGAAAAGCTTTGGTTGGAAAATTACACCGGCATGCAGACGTTATATTATCGCAGATATGTAGATGACACTATTTGTTGTTTTCAAAATTCGCATCATGCAGATTTGTTTTTTCAATACCTTAACAAATGCCATCCTAACATTAAGTTCACTATGGAAACTGAAACAGATGGCCATTTGCCTTTTTTAGATGTATTGTTATCCAAGCATAAGTCAAGTAACAATGAATATTCTTGTATCACTTCTGTTTTTCGTAAAAAGACATACACTAATCTTTTTACAAATTATTTCAGTTTTACTCCCTTTCAGTACAAAGTGAGGTTAGTTAAAACTCTCATCGATATGGCCTATAAAATTAACAACACCACCCAGGGTTTTCAAAATGATATCAATACTCTTACCACTACTTTGAAACGTAATATGTTTCCTAGCTGGTTAATTGACAAGTTCGTCCAAGGTTATCTTAGGAATGTTAAAACATTTGAAGATTGTAAACTTGAAGTATCTAACTGCCATTTTTACAAATTACCTTACATTGGTTTCTATTTATCTTATACTAAAAAGAAAAAAAAAATTTCATCTATTATCAGTAAGTACTGTAAGGATTTAAAAGTTAAAGTAATTTTCTCTCCATTCAAACTTTGCAACATTTTTAGTCCCAAGGATTCTATTCCGGATTCTCTCAAACCACGTGTTGTTTACAAATTTACTTGTGCGGGCTGTTGTGCTCGCTATGTTGGTGAAACCAACAGGCATTTCTATACACGTGTAAATGAGCACCTTTCCCGGATTAAAAATTCTCATATTTTTAGACATCTTAGTTCGTCTAAAAATTGTCAAGATGTTTGTGATGTCTCTTGTTTCAAAATTATTGATAATGCCACCTCCTATTATCAACTCAAAATCAGGAGAGCTTTCATATTGAGCGTTTGAAACCTGAACTTAACAAACAAGTTGATCATGTCAGTTTATCATTGCATTTTTAACTTTTACCGGTTTTTTTTTCTTTTGTCATTTGTTTATTTTGGTATAATGTTATTTGTTAGTTTGAATTTTAAATACTTTTAACAAACATTTTATTACAAATAATCATTGTATTAATAGTATTATATATATATATACCTCTATTTTTTAAAAAATTATTGTAACACTCACTATGGCTGATGATGATGTTTGAAACATCGAAACATGTTCCGCAAAATTAAAAGTGTGGTTGTATTTTTAAAAATATTATTAACACTTGTGCTATCAAGACCGTTTGGAAAATACATGTATGTTTTAGTCGCCATGACAAAACCCCTTTAGGACCTCTGCTGCATGCTTCTTGTTCACG
>JAJGOT010001347.1:0-25493 GCA_022457155.1 Cladopsammia gracilis
TGATGATAGTTACAAAAGTTCTCTCGCTTCGACTTTTTCTGCTTCGATTCGCGTCTCTCCCAACACTCTCCGACCTCGTGCTTTTAGTCTGGTTGTTACCGGTCTAAACCGGTTTTACTGACGTCACACACTCTCATGTCACGCAACTTGATAGTAACATTACGGTCCGACACTCTCCCCCTATTTGATACATGCAAATGAAGCAAATATAATCACACTGCTTCACTCTTCTTTTAGAAACAGTCATAAAACAGTAACGCTTAAATAACAAGTTAACAGTTCCGACAGTTCATGTTTTCACTAGTCACTGGATCAGTTTATTCGTCTTCTTGCTCTGCGATCTTTCTGATCCGTTCAGCAGCAGCTATGGCTGCTCGCCTTGGAATGAACTCTCTGGCTCGAGGATTAAGCTGTACCAGTTGGCTCAACTGTGTTTCTCGCACGTCGCAAGACAACTCCATTGGACATAGATGTTGGATTGCCCGCTCTAAGTACGACTTTCCTGCTCTCAGCCTCGCTGCTTGGACGACTCCATCTCGTCCCTTGATGAGTTTCACGATGATTCCAATGTTCCACTTTGCACGGTTATGCTCCTCACTCAGGATCAGCACCACATCTCCAACGTTCATATTCAACTCTTTAGACTTGTGTTTCAGATTATGTCTTTCCCTCAGACTCCTTATGTATTCTGTGGTCCACCGTGACCACAAAATGTCCTTGCAGCGACGGAGGTATCTAGCTCTCTTCCGTAGGTCCACATCTTCTACTGAATCTACATCTTCCTCTGGTAGAAGGTTGGACTGTCCATACAACATGGTGTTAGGAGTGAGCAGCGGAAACTCAATATCATCCTCCACATATGACAATGGCCGATTATTGACGGCCACCTCCACATCAAGGATCACTTCTTCAAGCTTGCCGATTGTCAGGTTCGCCCGTCCTATAGCCTTGTAGAATGCCCGTTTCACAACTCCAACTAAGCGTTCAAATTGACCGCCCCACCACGGGGCCCTGGCGAGATTGAACTGCCAAAGAATGTTGTGATGCGCTAGATAGTCTTGTGTCTTCTCATCTTTCATAATCCTCTTGAGCCACTTGGATGCAGATACAAAACTTTTCCCATTATCAGAATAGATCTTGTTAGGTCTACCTCGTCTCGCAATAAACCATTTCAAACACTTAATGAAACTCACGGTGGTGTGGTCAGTTAGTAACTCTAAATGGACTGCTCTTGTCAAACTGCACGCAAATAGTAGTATGTAGGCCTTGCCTTCTTTCTTCTTAGAACTCTTGTAAGCTAAAGGCCCAGTGTAATCCACCCCGACTGCTTGGAAAGGAAATGATCCTTCTGTACGATCCAATGGCAAGTTACCAGGTGGTGGATTATGGAACTTTGTAACGTGGAACTTCTTACACCAGTAACAGTGGTTGATTACATTCTTCGTCAGTTGTCGGAGACGGGGAATCCAGTACTCTCGTCTGATGTGCGCCATCGTAAGGCCGACTCCCCCATGCAGGGTCAAGATGTGGGCGTCTTGCACCATTTTTTTCTGATAGAACTACCTTGGGTGGCAAATACAGAGGGTAATGGCCTTGAATTCTTCCCCTGCACTCATAGATCTCTTCGCTATTCTTCTGAAGGTTGAGCCTTTGTTGATCTTCCATAAATTTCTTAGTAACGCTGTATCTCCCTTGCTCACGCTTTATCCACCATTTGACTTGTTTCTCCGTTTCTGCTGTCGTCAAAGGTCCACTAATTCGATTTGATTCCTTGCTCCTGCAGTTCTGAAGGAATCGCATGACCCATGCACTGATTCTAACCGTTCGTCAGAAGGTATGCTTTTCCAGCACTTCATCAAAGTCATCCCTTGTTTCCACTCCAGCTGCAAACAACTCGCTAGTAAGCTTGGCTTCCGCTTCCGTTTCTTTAGTAGGTTCAGTCACTATATCTCCCGGCCACTCTTCAGGATTGGACAGCCATTCTGGTCCCGGAAACCACACGCTGGACAGTTGGCCTGCCTTACAGCCTCTGCTCCCTATGTCGGCTGGATTGTGATCGGTGTCAACATGCCTCCACTCAATGAAGTCCTTGGCGTTGATCTTGCGAACTCTGTTGGCCACGAACTGTCTGTAGGTACCTCCCCCTTTAATCCAGTGAAGTGTAACTGTACTGTCAGTCCACCCATGGACTGACGTAATTGGGTATCCTTCAAGTGCAGCTCTCACGTTCTCCACAAGATTAGCGGCCATGTGGGCCGCCACAAGTTCCAACCTTGGTATTGTAAGGTTCTTCTTTGCCAATCTTGACTTTACTGCAATCAATCCCTTGCTCACCCCAGAGACTTGAGTAATCACTGCATAGACAACCGCTGATGAACCAGATCCACTTGTGTCACCAAATGCATGTAACTGGACTCCTTCGATTGGCTCTTTGAACCTTGGCAAGCTCCACGGTACTTCCACCTTGTTGGGTAGGTCTCTCACAAACTTTAGCCACTGTTGTCCAATTCGGTCTGACACCTCATCCCATGGTAGATGGTTGTCACATACTTCGCGATACAGAAGCTTTCCCACGAGCATTGTGGGTGATGCTATACCGAGCGGGTCATACACTGCGGCTAAGAAACGTAGTATTCCTCTCTTTGTGATATCTACAGGCTCTCCAGGAAAGGCCACCGCAATTGTATCCTCCTTCTTGTTCCAAGGGAGTCCTAACATTTTGGATTCACCTTCCACAACTCCTAACTGTTGTTTCGCATAGCTCTGCTGCTCATCCACAGGAGGAACGTTCTCACACTCTAGCTGAGGTTCATTGGAGTTCCACTTGTGCATGGTAAACTTAGCCTCCCCAAACACTAATATGATTGTCTTTTTCAGATCCTGAACTTCATCTCTCGTGTTGCCACCCGTGATGATGTCGTCAACATATAGACCTCTCAAAATCTCTTCCACCTCTACTGGGTACTTCTCCCTTAGGCTTTCTAAGTACAACTTCAATGTTCCTGCCAGTAAGAAAGGGGACTGAACCAAACCGAATAGTGCTTGTGTAAATCTCAAGACTTCAATAATAGATGGGTCTCTGTTCTTGATCCAGTGAAAACGTAGCACATCTCTGTCTTCAGGTCTTATGCGAACTTGTAAGAAGGCTTGTTTGATGTCGGCTGTTAAAGCGATTGGCTGTAGGCGATTACGCACAAGTACATTCCACAGCAGGTTCTGCAATGGGGGTCCGGTCTCTAAACAATCATTCAGCGACGGACTATCTTCACTTGGCTTAGCTGAAGCGTCGAACACAATTACGAGTTTGGTAGTCGCAGCTGTTTCCTTTTTTACAGGTTTATGTGGGATGTAAAAAGCTCTCTGACTTGGCTCGTCTACGACTCTTTCGACTATCCCTTCAGACAACTGCTCCTGGATGATCTCGTCATACTTCTCTATCATCCCAGGCTCTCTCTGTAACTTCCTCACTAGACTTTCTAGTCTCCTGATGCTTCCACATTCGTTGAAGGGTAGGTGGCCATGACCCGGCTTCCACAGCAACCCTGATTTGTACCAACCTTCTTCGCTTTGGTGCAGCTGCTCGATGAATTCATTGAACACGTTCTGCTGATCTGCTTCAGGTCTATCTTCGAGTCCTAAGACATCTAAACTGCAAAGTTGTTCATAATCCATGGCTGATGTTTTTGTCAAATACACATTGGAGAGAGTAGCTTCTCTACCTGAGGACATCAACGTCCACCCCAGCTTAGTGAGCTCAGCAATCAGCTCAGATGGTTGACCAATTCTAGGTTTCGTCTCAGTTTTGATCCTCGAGTACTCGCTTGCACCAAGTATTACATGAATGGGCAACTCACTTTTCTTATCGTTGTCATCTATGACTACCCCCTGCAGGTGACGATACTTGTTGATCAGATCTTCATAGTACGGATTTGGAACTGTAAGTAAGACACCCTTGTCGACCTTGGTAATCTTTGTTGTCATCTCAAACTTCCCGTCAACACTGGTAACCTTTACTGTGTAGCCTTGGACCTTCTGAATTGTCGAGCACAGCATCATCTCGATGTGTTTACACTCGATATGTGTTGGTCGCTTGTTAAGCCGTTCAATCAAGGCTGCCGACGCATAAGAACTACCAGCACCAGTGTCCAGTAATGCTCTGCATTTGATCCCGTCAACAACCACCACCACCACTGGATAGATAACAGATCCCTCACCCATTGCCAACATCATCTGATTGTTACCAGGCAGCCTGTCACAAATAGACGTGTGATGTCTTCCGCCACAGTGTTGACAAGTATGCTTGCTCAGGCACTCTTGCGCTCGGTGTCTTGCTCCTGTGCAGTTAAAGCACAACTTCTTGTCACTCAAGAACTTCCTGCGTTGCTTCCATCCAGGGACTTTCTTACACTCTGTAGACTTGTGGTCCTCCTCATTACAGTAGACACAGGGACGCCACACCTTTGCACCCTCATCTCTGGTTTGGTAGGTGGGAATTTTCCTTGGCGGGAAGCGGGTTGGTGTAATGCGGTTTGGTGGGATGCGGTTTGGTGGGTCAGGCTTCTGGTCTTCACTAAGAATAGGGTTACGGTCACACCACTTCCTTAGAGATTCGATTAATTCCGGAAAATCCCCACTCTTGCCAGTTGTCATGTAGTCGAACTAAATCTGCTCTAATGTCCGGTAGTTTATCAAGTGTCGCACGCACAAACCCACCAATTTCTTTAACCTTGCCCATAGTCTCTAGCACTTGTATGTGACTTGTTAGCTTCCCGTAAAAGTCATGGACTTTAGCTGGGTGCGCACCACGAGTTGTTGGTAGACCAATAATGCATTGCATATGCGCATTTGCTACCTCACTTGGCTTGCCATAGTTGGTTTTTAATATAGTTTTGGCCCTCTCATAGCCTTCAGTCGTAAAAGGGAGTCCATCAACGGATGCGCGAACACTGGGTACCAGTAATTCTTTCAGGTAAGAAAATTTGGCAACTTGAGTTAGTTTGGACTTATTAATTTCGATTTCAAATTGATTCCAGAACCTTATCTAATCAAGAAAAGTTCCTTGAAACTTGGTTATCTCTAGTTTCGGTAATTTTGCTCCAACACTGCTTGAATTCTCTGATTCCTCCGGAGATGCCTTCGCTGCTTTCTCAAATTTCGCACGCACCTCGAATTTAGCTTTTTCTAGCTGAATTTTTTCATCCAAAATACGTTTTCGGTGTTCCTCCTCAAGTTTTTCATTTTCAGCTGATCTCATGTCAGTGGCTACTTGTTTCACTTCTTTGAAAATCTCTTCAAATTTACCGATTTGAGTTTCTAAAGTTGCAGTCCAAAGTCTGACCTCTTCAGGGTTGTCATTATTTTCAATATGCAGCTCTTGAACTTGCAATTTAAGCTGATGTGTTTTGTCAATAATGGACTCTAATGCGCTCCCATGTCTGTCAATAGCTTTCACGTCTTTGGCTTCGAGTATTTTCGTCGTATCTCCGATGGTAAAGTTAAGCATTTTCAGCTTACCTTCAATCTTATCTTGCAATGTTTTGATTTCGCTCATGATGATCTTGCTATGTTTGAATTCCTCTCGTCGCTTGCTTATCTTCGTTTCTCACAGTTCACTGCTTGTTTTCCTTGAAACACACGTGTCCTGGCAGGGTCGCCACTTTTGTCGCGATGATTCTTGACAAAATTTATTCTCACACTGATGATAGTTACAAAAGTTCTCTCGCTTCGACTCTTTCTGCTTCGATTCGCGTCTCTCCCAACACTCTCTCCACCTCGAGCTTTTTAGTCTGGTTGTTACCGGTCTAAACCGGTTTTACTGACGTCACACACTCTCATGTCACGCAACTTGATAGTAACATTACGGTCCGACACTAGTAAACAAAATGGCGGGTTAACACCATGGAGCTCTAAACGTTACAAAGCTTACTTGATTTGGCCTATTTCTGAGAGGCAGGTACAAAAGTCGGAATGGATCAACTCGGATCGGATCGGACCGGATCCAGTCCGGGTCGGATTGACTCGATCAACCCGGATCATAAGAAAAAATGAAATGAGAAAAAATAAAAATTTAACCTAATTGTAGATTAAAATTCCTCAGAAATAGGCCAGATCAAGTAAGCTTTGCAATGTTTAGAGCTCCATGGCGTTCTCCGTGGCATTCACCTGCCATTTTGTTTACACAATCTCTTGTGAAACATATGAGAACCTTTTATATTTTTGCTTTAACTAACGAGTTTATCTTTTAAATATTTTCTTTTTTAAAGTAATAACAGGTGTTCTTTATAAATTTGCCGTAGAAGTGGTTGGTTTTGTACATGGTGCCATTTTCTCATTAAAGCTTGTTTGATGTTTGGCACTGATGGTTGATGTTGTGTAACAAAAGGCAAATAAATGTCTTTTTGAGTTTGTTTATCTTGTTTAAGCGCCAAATCCCTTTATGTGAATTTTATTTCTGATAGGAATTTTTTCTATCAGGTTATTTGGGTAGCCTCTAGTCAGGAAGCGTTTTTGAAATTTTGAAATATTTTCCTCAAAAGTGGCTTTTGAAGAATTAGTTTGTAGGAGTCTTAGGGCTTAACCCTTCACGAATCCTATTTTAACACTTGGCGGGTGACAAGAGGTGAAATGTGTGTATTGAAAGGTTTCATTCTCAAAAGTGACTTAAGCATGGTTTCCACCTCGATACTAGCTCCCCACCATAAATAAATTCATGTCGACTCAGGTTATAGGGTTAGTTCGATGGTGAAGAAACTTCCTTTTCGCTACACAACCACGAGTTCTATAATTTGCGACAAAAAGCAACATCCCCTACTGTAGAAAACCAATATGAACATTCCGAGTTACAGAAACTATAATTTTCTTGACATTTAGCATTTTCATTAAGAAAGATGGCCTAGATTTTACCTTCATCGCCTTCAGCTGGGTCCATGTTTACATGATCAATCCATGGAGCGTGTAACAAAACCTGATCTGAGAGGAACTGGCACTAGTAAACAAAATGGCGGGTGAATGCCACGGAGCTCTAAATGTTGCAAAGCTTACTTGATTTGGCCTATTTCTGAGAGGAATGTTACCCTACAATTGGGTAAGATTTTTATTTTTTATTTTTTTCTATTTTTTTTTTATGATCCGAGTTGATCCGAGTTGATCCGATCCGATCCGATCCGAGTTGATCCATTCCAACTTTTGTACCTGCCTATTTCCTAGAGGAATTTTAACCTACACGTACAATTAGGTGAATTTTTTTTTCTCATTTCATTGTTTTTTTTATGATCCAGGCCGATCCAAGTTGATCCGACCCGGACTGGATCCGGTCCGATCCGAGTTGATCCGTTCCTACTTTTGTACCTGCCTCTAACTAACCTAAACAAATTACAAAGGTAACTACAACTACAACAGTGCAACTGCAACTACAACTCCAGTCTTGGGTTTAATGTGGGGAAGTTGCTTTGAAACCTTCCTACATGTACAAGGAAACCGCAATAAAAACAGGAGAGGAGACCAGGGTGAAAGAGCACAGGTGGTGGGATGATTACAGCACCCCTACACTCCCTAACCACCCCCCCCCCCTCCCCCCCAACAGAAGACAACATTACCTACTACTTTGCAACCAAAAAAAGTGCAGAGGCAAAGTCAACAAAAATTGGTGTGAACTGGGATTGGGTAATTCCAGAAAAAATCCACACCCCCCGACGGATGGCAAGATTTTTTGACCCCTCCCCCGCCCGGATTTCCTGGCCTGCTAGATCCCCCCCTCCTACCTGGATTTCCAAGCCCAGAGACCCCCCCCCCCTCCTGCCCGGATTTCCAATTAATTTTTGGAAGCCCTAAATTTACAGATAATGAAAAAAAAAATACATGTAGTCGCATCCAGGAGATAGTGTTTTTATATTTTTCTAAACTACGGGATTAGTGCTATAAATTGGTGAAACATTTTTAAATAAATATTGCGTGACACATCATAAAAAAACCCCCGTGATTTCAAGACAAAATCGAATGAAATTGTGAAGATTTATGAAATGAAATGAATGAAATGTTTCTATAAATCTAGTTCCTTAAATAACTGCTTTGATTTTGGTATGTTTTCATTTTTCCCAGGCTTCACAGTTTCTTCAAAGTGTTGTGTTTCATGCAAATTTTGTGTAAAATGTAATATGATCGCGCGCTGCTTTTCCAAAACATTTTTTCTTAAGGTCAAAACATTTGAATGAAACTCATATTTCCTTGAATGAAAATGCCTTTCCCTTGAATAAAAGAGTTAAACACTTGTCAGAATTCAGTGATTTTCTGCTTCAGGAAGGCTTGGCGATTTATTTATGACATTTATCCTAATTGCAGCGCCGAGGGCTTGTGTCTGCGAAATATTGTAAACATCACAAAATATTATTTAAATCCAGCAACCTATTTTTATTACATCTAGTGTTTTCTAAAATTTCCGACTTTTCCTGTGTATATAGAATGCCATTCTTGTCCGTAAAGATGATTCACATAATGTTTTCGCGAATCAAAAAAATCTTGAAAGCAAACAAATTCAGAAAGCGCTATTTAATTTAATTATAAAATTATTTACTATGCGCGCCTTTACTGTGATTATTGCTTCACGAAGAAAACATTCGAACAAGTTTAATCGCAATTTGCATTTAAGTTTTAAATTGGAAAGCTTCTTCCAATTATTTTATATTTCCTTCAAGGTTTAACGCATCAACTAAACAGTACACTAGGAAGAAGGAGCGCATAAAAGTTTGGACATTTGCGTAAGCCGTATATTACTAAGCTTATATCAGATTACAGGGAACGTGCACGAAAACAAAACGATTCTACAAATAGAAAACAATGCGTACTTGCAAAAGTACGGTACATCTACCTTTTTGTCAAAAATCTTTTGTCAATTTTTAAATCGGCTGATACTTTTCCTGATACCTTTCCCTGACAATTTGTTGCTGGCAAGAACTCGGACAAGAGCTTTGTTGCAAGGTACCGAAGCATGCTTCCGGTTTACGTTAACCGCTGACTTTCTCCATATTTGAGTTGAATTTTCTCTCTTTCATCCGGTTTATTCTCTATGAATAATGTGGAATCGACAAAGCTAAACCTTATTAACTTATTGTTTTGAACACAAAGTGTTCTCTTCAAAATGGACCCCTGAGGAAGGATTTTTAGGTCCAGACCCCCCCTCCCGCCTGGATTTCCAGAGACCTCAACCCCCCCTCCCGCAAGAATTTCCAGCATGCCATCTGTCGGGGAGGTGTGGATTTTTTCTGGAATAACCCATTAAAGGGTACGGATGGTGACGGCAAGATTACCCCATCCCCTCATGTACCTTGTTCGATACCCGCTGTTTTGGAAAAGATTAAAATGGTAAATTATTTACTTACATTTTATATATTTTAGCACCAGGAGTGCTTTATTTACAGTTGAATAGTGTTTATTTGACAATAATTATGTAATGATGACATTATGTCAGCAAAATATTGATGAATTCTTACTTGTGGGTCAATTGTGTGCACTTTTCGACACAATCAACTTGCACAGTTTGTTTATACTCCATACACTGTTTAGTTTCATCAGTATTTCTTGACTGCACATGCTCAACGAATCAAGTAAAAAGCTTATGGGATTGTCTGCATTCTATTATTATAGTACCTGTACCTTGAGACTTGGCCCAGTCCTTCCTGTTCTACTTGCGTCTTGATGTTGATGCTTGATGTTGAAGTCACCATATTTATTTAAACTGAGGACTGTGTTTTATACCTTGTCCCCAGTCCACCCTTTATAATGAGAGAAAAATACAGAAAACAGATATAAAAATTGACGTAAATTAAAAGTGGTCCATCATGGACCCGATTCCTGGGGGTGTCTTGAAAACGAAGGCCTCTAAAACGAAGACCCCAAGACCCTACAGTGTAAGACCCCAAAAACTCGAAAAAGACCCCTAATATTTCTTACAATAAAGAAAAAAATTCATTTATAACTTAAGTGAAATATTTAGCTTCTTCCTTCGGTCCTGAATATAAATGTTTAGATGCACAAGGTGTATTATCCAACATCTTGAACTGAGTAACTGCACTGTATACCATTCATGGCCGGGAGGAAAGCGAGGCACTGCTCGTTTCGATTATACATGTAGCCTGCTGCGGACAGGCTTCCAGTCAGATGTTGGGGTCATACAAAGAAGGGAAGCCTGCACGCATCATTCAAAATCGCGGCTGCCACCCACAAGAACCCGCAGATTACTTAGCTTGTCAACTGTCAAATTTTAACCGTTCGCAAACAACACCGCCAGCAAGACAGGTGAAGAAGTTATAGAAACACAAGTTTCAACCTCAGATGTTTTGAGTTATCTTCACAAGCCATGTTAGCCAAGAACATTATTTTTCTAGAGAACAATGCACTTGGCTAAAGTGTTGTTAAAACAGGTAAAAATGTTGCAATTTGCACATATCAAAAGTAATTTGAAACCTTTCCAGTAATGCGTATCGCAGCTATTTCATAAAACATTTCGTGATCAGACACCACAAAAATATATCCAATTTTTTTTCCTCTGTATCCGAAACATAATTAAAAGAAAATTAAATTTAAAAGTGATTGCTTTAAGGTTATTTTAGCCAGAGAAACATTCACTAGCACTTTGCATCCAAAATTTGGACGCAGACATTCGATATTCTGAAACTCGCGTGGAGGCTCCCCCTTGCCGGTGCCCTTCCGAACCAGGAGCCTGTTCGCAGGCTACTTCGATTACATTTAATTTTTTTTCTGCCTGATGATTAATTTAATTGATTGAATGCAAATTGATTGATTAATTAAGTCCTTTATTTATTGATTGGTTGATTTGACGTCTAGCAAAATGGCAGTGCTTTTTGTCTGCATAATCTATTAGCTGATTCACAACAGTCTCACTAAAACCATTCACAAAATCAGACAAAATCCTTTGGAAGTGGCATCCACACCTCCCCCCCCCCCCCCCCCCCCCCTTCAGAGCTAAAATATATTTGAATAAATTGAGAAGTGAGATTAAACCAGAAAAGCATGTGACAGAAAGTTTGAGCTCTATTTTTTTAGGTTCATGTGTTTATTATAGCGGAGCACTTGACAGGCCAAAGGCCTGGCTGCGCAGCTCCATACTCATAGAACCTATGCCGTGATTTTTCATGGTCATGGCTAGCGGAATGTTTCACGGGAGCGTGTTTGCCCGCCCGCCCACCGTGTTTGAACAACATCCGGGATCTTGAAAGCAAGGCTTTGTTTTTTGCGCGACCACACAGCCGTGAGCTCGGTAAACACTTAAGTTGTTTTGTTGTGTCTAGCGGAGAATTAAAGTCGTTATTTTCCTGCATTTTTTCGCGGTTTGCTACTCAAGACAGGGATACTAATTAAGGTATACTCAGAAGCCGCTTTAGTGGAAAAAGACGAGCTTTCAGGGATAAAATCTTGCTTCGAGGAACTTCATGTATTACGTTTTTATCAATGCGGGAGGTGTTTGTTTTCTACGGATTTCAGAACCAGAAGCGGAGATTTGAATTTCCAAGCAAGCGAGGGACTAATACCGTAAAGGTAAAACAGATTACAGTTTTCGATGAGAATTTATGTTGATATCAATCTGTGAGTGACTTTTTATTAGTGTTATTGTTAGTTTTGGAGAATTGATTTTAAAACGTGCTTAAATTCAGTTGTATCGATCTCTTGAATTTCATCGAAGAAAGCTTGAACTCGATGAGCTATAATTAAATGGTACGCGTTTTGCTTTTAAACGTAAACTAATGGAGATTTGAATAAATTTTTTCGAAAGATTGTGTTGTCTATTTTTATGTGTTTGTTCATTCATTAGATAGATTGAAAAGCGATTTTATGTAAACAAAACAAGACTTTGATTTTATAGTACAGTTCTATCTTCACTCGCATCGCCTTATGCAAATATGTTTGTGTATTTTTGCAATCTTTGATTTACAAATCAGTTTCTCGGGCAATTTTTGACAAACAAACTGTATTTTATTCGGAAACTAGTGGTACTAGTTATTCTAGACAGAGAAAAGTTGTTTTTGTGAACTTTTGTACGGTCTATAAAAATGTACTGTGCAGACGGTCGCGTCATACTGTTTTTGAGAATTGCTAAAATTGAAAATAGCCCGTTTGTCAATCTTAATTCTTGTGCTTCCAACCTTTCACTTTAGTGAAGTTTCACCTTAGTTAAGCTTGTTCAAAGTGTGACGCTGTTCGTAAATACTAAAAGAAGGAATGACCTACAACCACCTACAAGGAATTACCTAAAACCATCTCCAACCACCTAAAACCACTTACAACCATCTACAACCACCTACAACCACCACAAGGAATGACCTAAAAGCATCTGTAACCACCTAAAACCATCTAAAACCACCTAAAACCACCTACAACCATCTGAAGTTGTCATGACATGCTAATAACTGTGGCTTTGAGAATTGTACATGCAATAACATTACACACTCAATGTCATGCTATTACACCTGAACGTGGGTCTAGACTTAAATTATGCAGGAATTACAGATTTGAGCTACACTAGTGCAGCTAGGTCAGAGATAAGCGAACCAAAATGTTTGCACATAACATAAATAAGTGCACATGCATCTGCGAATTACGACGTGCACGAAATGCACGCATTCAGCAAGCTTATTAGTATGTATGAGCTAGATCATTGATTTCCTATTGTGGTATTTTATTGTTATTTTGAATGGCCTATTAAACAGGTAGCTTTGAGATGAATTTAGTACAAGATCACGTTGCTCTCGATTCTTTATCGGTACTTTTGTGGACGAAAACTGTTTTGTGACGGTACCTGCGCTGGTAAATAAATAATATGGGCCTAATTATTTACCAAAAACCGCTATTTTTTTTCTGGACTCCTCGAACCGAAATATAAATACCTGTACACTTATTTTCTTACCTGATGCTCACTCGGGTCCGGTTTTACAAATAGCGGCTGAAAATCGAGCCTTCCCGTACGAAACGAGCAGATCTGTTTTTAGTCTGCTGCAGATCTGCAAACAGGCCTGCAACAGATCTGCAGATAGTCTGCTGATAAACTGCAGATCATCTGCAGAATGTCTGCAGAATGTCTGTAGAATGTCTGCAGAATATCTGCAAAATGTCTGCAATAAGTCTGTTGAATTATGGAGCCTAGGCTAATTTTAGATCATGCTGCAGATCTATCTGCAGATGATCTGCAGACGAGGATAACAATTAAAAAAGCACGCAAACTACACCAATCAAAGACCGTTTATTAAAGGCACCAAGGAAGAATCTGTTTTACATCAACGCCTACCCTACTTTTCTAGGCATTATTCTACGCATACATTGTATTTTAGATTGCTGACAGTAATTTATTGTCGAATATAATTTTCAGGTCTTTCCGTCACGTTCCGCAATTGAAGCGACTGCGCTTCAGGAATAGACAAAGTGTAAAATGTCCTGTCTGTACCGATGCACAAAAATGGTCTAAACACATGGCTTTCAAGATTCGATATAAAGCTATTGAACAAACATGTTTGCATGAGCATAAAAGCGAACACATTCAAGAAAAAAACTTAACTTACCATCGATGTATAAACCGTAAATGTATGATTGAGCGACGCGAATATAAACATGGATCACTCACAGTCAGATTTTTCTTCACTGGCCATCCAATGCTCCTGTTGAAGGCTAGTAGCTTGTCTGTAAAACTTTGAGAATCCTTCATGTTCCACCAAACGTTGAACTTGCGATTTAAGTTGATATTTTGTGGCTGAAGTTCATACGGCCATTCAGATACAAAGCACGAGCCATAAAAAAGCCATGATTGTAAACAATGCGGTTTCCCACACAGAGTTGCTTACGATGGAGTATTACAGGTAAACTCATATTTATGCAGTTTTGACGGCTGTAAACTGTTTGATTCTGCCCATTTAAACTTCACTTCTTCATGTCTTCATATCCTACCATTTGCGACACAACAGTGAAAGAACAACATGCTTTCAAATGACCGCCAAAACAGAGTAAAAAATTTAACGATCTACAACATTCCAGAGGTATCAGTTTACGGCCAAATCACGTGAAACACTTATGTCCAAGCTGTTCCCGATCCCGGTATTTTTCGTTTTTATAAGCTAGAATAGACTGAATTTCACGGAAATAATTAAATAATAACCTACAGATATGGTAAATATTGAGTGTCAAAAAATAATACTTTGTATATAAAGTCGGAAAACGATTGCGTGCAAGCTATGAGTGGGCTGATCGATCACGTGCTCTCGTCTCGTGTTTACAGTAATACTCCGCGCGGGTTAACTTACGTTTTAACCTTCTGTCTCGGTCCTTTTATTGAAAAAAGTTTCTAAAATTAAACTAAATTTTGATGCCTGACAAAAGAAAGATGCAGGAACATTGTTTTAGTGGATTCGACACGCAAACGAAGTAAGGTTGTCACAAAAAGGCGATCGAGAGCCACGAATAGACCACCGCCAGATCGTTCGTGATTTTGATGGAAAATGAAGCAGCGTTGCGTCGTTCGTATGGGCGAAGATTGTTCGACTTTCGGAACCTAAACTGGTTGCAGATTGCTTGCAGACTTAACAGATGATCTGCAGATCTGTTTTTCATCTGCAGTAAAGAATAGTTGCAGACGATTTCGGTACATCGTCTACACAGACTGAAAACAGATCATGCAGACGAAAAATTAGTCTGCACTTAGTCTGTTTTTGTCAAAACAGATGTTACAGATCTGCTGCAGATCTGCTCATTTCGTACGGGTTCAACGCTTTGGAATTGAAGACTAAGTGCGGGCGCCGGCGTGGGCTTACTAAAAAACAAACCTGTTGTATACGCTCGCAGCACTTGCTTCAAACAAAGCTTTCGATGCAAAAAACAACTTGGTACAACTGTATTTCTCCATGCATCATACAAACGGGTTTCGACAAAACACTGACCCCCAGTCTGCTGACCCCCAACTGACCCCCTATAAAATTAACAGGATATATCAGAAATAATACTTACTAGAAATTACAAATACGTGTCTCGAGGAACCTCGCGAGGCTTGGGGGAGGGTGCACCGCTGGTGGAGACTTGAAACTCGATTTGCGTATGAGGCTTTTCGCCATTCCCCTTTGTTTTCTTTGAAACCAAAAACGTTGGTAGAAGGTCCTTTCGAGGATTCGCTTACCGTACGCAATCTTTATTTACAATGCTCCTATAGGCTTACATGAAGTAGTAACCTGCGCCATTATCAGCGGTTGCGATTCCTTTGCTGCTAGGCACTGCTAGGCAACTTGCAGGACACCAACAGACACCAACGAGATATATTTTATAGGGATTTCAATCTCTCTCCTCTGCAGAGGCCCTCACCGGTATTCGAAAAAGGAAATGTAAAATTAAGTGAGCGAGCGGGGACGCGCTTTCTTTTCCCCATTCCCAAGCCTCCTAGCTAGTGGCACAAAGAGGCCTCTGTGGAGGAGCGAGGATTTCAATAAAAGGCCAAGTTTCGAATTCGAAGTCTTGTCACGACGAACATTTTGAGGAAGTTGTAAGTGAAATATCATAACCTACCTGATGACACGATAAAATTTTATACAAACAGCCGTGAAGCAGAAACAGAAACGTCTTTTGAGAATGAGATTGATTGCCTGTGGGTTAAACGGCTACAATTTTGGACGGAATAAAAAGAGAAATAACACCTCCCTTCCCCCCGATTCAAAGATGGATTTGCGCTAAAACCAACTTGCGCCATTTTCCCATCACTGCACTGGGGGGAGGGGTGGTATTAATTTTTCATTTGAAATGTCCAAGATTGTGGCTGGAAAAGCTGCACGGGATTGATAAAAGGGAAAGCAGATTTTTCTGTTTCCATTTCTCTTCCTTTTTTCTATTTTTGCTAAAAGGCAAAACTGTATAAGCAGCCTATACATTTTTTTTTCAAGGAATGAGGAGGAGGGGGTGGGGAGAAGGGTGACAATGGCGCAGGTTACCACTTCATGTAAGCCTATAGGAGCATTGTAAACAAAGATGGCTGACAGTAAACGGTAAGCGAACCTTCGAAAGGACCTTCTATCAACGTTTTTGGTTTCAAAGAAAACAATGTGGAACGGCGAAAAGCCTCATACGCAAATCGAGACGCCACCAAAGTTTCGACCGTCGGTGGACCCTCCCCCAAGCTTCGTGAGGTTCTGCGAGACACATTTCTAGTAAGTATTATTTCTGATATACCCTGTTAATTTTATAGGGGGTCAGTTGGGAGGTCAGCAGACCGGGGGTCAGCATTTTGTCGTAACCCCAACGAAACAGAACTTTATAAATTTTCGCTTGCAAAGAAATAGCTCAATAATAATTGGTGCACAATGGAAACTTTAAGAAAACATTTCGCTTTCAAAGATACATTATATTTCCGTTTGAATTAGTTCTTTGTGCCTTATAAAACTGGCGCTATAATTTTGTCATGGTTCTCGGCTGTCGGCTGTGTCGGGACGGTACAAATTGACACCTGATGCAAACTAGCGCTGAACGTGAGGGTACAAAATGACGCTTGCGGTAAAAAAGAATGGCCTGCCAAACAGAACTTTGTGAATTTTCGTGTGCAAAGAAATAGGTCAATAAGATACTTTGAGAAAACATTTTGCTTTTGTACATTTGTATTTTTCCATTTCAATCACTTCTTTGTGCCTTATAGAACCGAAGAAATGACTTTTCTATTCTTGCCTGGTGCGGTACTTGTATTTACGAATCGAGCAACAATGAAATATGAATCTTGTTCTTGTCGGCAGCCACTCTGTTCGCGTTACTAGGTTGAAGGGAGCAAGATTACTTTAATCTCGATAACAGCCGCTTGTTTAGACTGGCAGTGGAGCAAATGTGATTTTTCAAACAAAACATACTCGGTTGTTGCAAAGCTAGCGAGCGAGATTCATAAAGTTTATATGACGGCGCTTGTTTACATTGGCGGTATTGAATTGCGAAGCCTGCAGTATCATTTGCTGAACTAAAAGGTTTGAGTGATAGTGTCCTTTCCACAGATCTACATTGCAGCTTGAAATCTCGATGACTCAAAAAGTGAAGATTATTTTTAGCAGTTTTAAATCTCGATCAATCGACAAACTATTTGAAAGATTCAAGACGCGATATTTATGTCGGCGGTATTTGCGATTTGAGCAAAGATTCGAAATATGATAACGTTTACTATCAGTTTTTGTCTCGTGCTTACGCTTGTCGGCAGCTTCTTATTCACTAGATTTTTTTCTTTTACACAACAATACCAAAAATGTGCGCATGACACGTGCACATTTAGACCCGTCTGGACAATTGCATATACGCGTTAAACGTGCGCATGGTTTGCGTCTGCATGGTTCTCTTATCTCTGACCTGCAGTGTATCAGCCTTAACTGATCGCATGATCCAATTAAAAATATAGTTATGTCCATGAAAATATGGCACTTTTTTGTAGTTTTTTCATTCTGAACATTACAATTACAGCTGGATGTTATTAAACAGAGGTCTGAGGTCCATGGAAACTTCCGAATTCTTCGGAACATATTCGGAATAAATCTGGTTCTCTTCGGATTTGGTCGGGTCACCTTCCGAAATCCTGGCACTTTCATGAAAAATTTCTCACGCCAATCACTCGGAAAAAGTTGGCAGGTATATGCTAAACTGACCAATCACAGCATGTGCACTAACTGAGAGATATAATAAAGCGTAATAGCGTGATGTTGCATCGTAGTTAATGCTCAAACTTGGGGATATCGCCCCCAAAAAATCCAGTCAAGCCACCTTAAAGGGACAGTGTCCCGGCTTATATATCATGTTTTGATATTATGACCAGGAGCTTTTTTTAAGCTTGCTTTATATGGTCTTGAAAAAGAAAGAAAAAATCGCCAAAAATGATAAAAGCAAAGAAATATTAACTAAAGAGACAAAATAATGTTTAAAGAGTGAAAATTCCATAAGAATGGCAATTTTGATTTCTTGACCACCTGTCACAAGATCAAATTTGATTAACTGTAATCCACTTCCATCCTTGTAATATTGAACTTTATCAAATAAAATAAAAGCAAATAAATTGACTTTGTTTAACGAGGGTAACACTTGACAGTCTCACGAGACTGACAAACCTGTGGCCCTTAACTTTTGGATTGAATAGGAATTTGGAAATGTTGGTTTTTGTCGATGGAGGAAAACCCGAAGAAAAACCCTGGGAGCAAGGACGAGAACCACTGTAACAACAAACTCAAACCACATATGATGCCGGGGCAGGGAATCAAACCTGGGCCACATTGGTGGGAGCCGAGTGCTCTTACCACTACACCATGGCTGCTCCCTGGAAACAACCCCTAATCTGTTTTGCTCTATGGAATATTTTATCCAATTTAGTTGCATATTTCGTGGCATTTGGCAATACTGAAAACATGAAATAAGCTATTAAGTAAATTTCTGTTATCTCGGCGGGACAGTGTGCCTTTGATTAGGGTATACATGTATGTATGTATAGGTAATCATACGGTTTCAAGTTCAATTTGGGATTAATTTGCATGAGTGAGTTTTTTCAAAAAGCTCAAGCAATTTGAGCTTTTTAAAAAACTCGCAAGTGCAAATTAATCCCAAATTGAATGAGAAAACCGTATGATTACTTCTTAATCCATTTTTTTCTTTTTTTTTTTGCAAAAAAGTATCTTTTTTTGGCAAAAGTTTTTTTTTTGGATTTGTATAATGTGCACTGGTGTTACACTTGAACTGCACTGCTCTCAGCCAATCAGAATTGAATAATTTTTTCATGTATATTATTGTGTAGAAGCAACACTAATCTGCAGGACTGCAGGACAATAATTATTGCAGCATTGATTCAGACCATTCTCATTATTTTGATATACATGTATACATGAATATCTTGAACAGTTTGGAACAAGACAAATCCACTTTTTTTGTTCACACTGTCTGAAATATATTTTCCAACATATTTTTCAATATATTTTTCAATCCCACCATATGGGAAGTCATCTTTTTGGCTCCAGGTGTGTCACATTAGTATCTGCAAGTGTAGGCATCCATACAGCGTATTTAAGTTTATCGCAAGTCTCTATGGCCGAATACCACAAAATTTAGGCATTGACTTGAGCAACAGAAGGAAGAATTGCAGCATACAATTGCACATTTTCAAGGCAATGCAAGGTGTTCATGGATGGATAGGACCATTTGATTTTTGTTCCTGCAAGTTTTGTGTTTTATATAACTTGCATTATTTGCTTAACAATCGATGTTTCAAGTGTCAGCTACTGAATGGAGTGAATGTAGTGCGTCTTACTTCGCAGACAAATTATATGCTTCTCTGTAAAACAGTGACAAAAGCACTCAAAACACTTGGGAATCAATACTGCAATGGGTTAAAGATGCAACGAGTTGTTTCATTCTCACACTTGATAAAGTGCTGGGGGAAATGGATGAAGTAACTGCCACTCCCTTTCCCGCGCGCGTACACGAACTTGTCCCGAAAACTAAACCGGCTAGTGCTGTGCAGGCTATCAATTTTCTAAAACTTTCGCTGAAAACACAGTTTGTACGCAGCAACGAAAACGTAAACCGCTTTCATGAATGATATACTCAGCAAACCACTGAAACGAAATATTTCCTTCGTAACGCATTAACGAAACGGGACCCCCTGCAAGAACTGCTCTAATTACACTTGTGTATTCGGCGAGTCGCCGCAAAACTGTGAATTTTGGAACCGAATATCATGCACACATTCAGCGAATGCAATTCAAAGCATTTCAAACATTGTAATGTTAGTTTAAATGGCAAAATATCAATTCCATAGGCAATTTAAAAGGAAAGTTTGTGGTTAAATGGCTGGCCGAATCTCGCACGGTCCGATCCGCACGTGTTTTGTCACCTCGAGAAGAATCACAAAAATATCCCAAATCTGATAACTTTCACCGATATTTCGAGTCAAAAGCTTAGAAATAAATAAAGTAAACATACCGTGTACAGTAATCTGTCCATAGGAGTTTAAAATGCTGCAAATTCGACTCGAGTTGTTCTAGAAAACAGCCGCAACCATCGCGCCTTCCCGTCATGTCATGAACCTTCTCGCCCACCACTGCTCCAAATTAGTGCCCAGGTCACTCCGCGCAGAAAATTTCCATATTGGACAAAGGAATTACCTTAATATTTTACAGGGATTTTGAACATGGATTTTCTTCATCAATGAAGACTTGATTATCAACCGAATACATCACTCATTCTGGTGTTCCCTCCGAACACGCAAAATAAAGCAAAAAAAATAACTGGAAATTTATGTACTTTATCCATAAAAAGTCTAAAAAGGTAAAAAGCCAACAACAGTAATTCAGTAAAACTGTAAAAAATTCAGTCAAACTGTGCTTTCCAAATACAGCAAAACCCCGCGTATAAGAACCTAGATTTTTCCAAGTTAACCTAAACAGGTTCTTATGTAAATGGTGCTTACCAGGAAATTAGGCTAAACAGATTCTTAAGTAGGTTCTTATTTTCTTAAGAAAAAAGAGACTCATTTTTGGTAGGTGTGGTGAATAATTTATAAAAATTATGCACAAATTATCTAACAAAAGACAGGATGTGCACTTATCACCAACCCTGTATGCACTTTAATTGAGATTGTCGTGTAGTATTTTAACTGAAAAAATACAGTTTGTGGTGTTCATATAGACATGTTATTTATCTGAATGACATGTCCAGGGTTCTGAGTCATTTTCATTACAGTTTGTGAAGAGCTTATGTTCTTTGATTTATATTTTTTTAGTTTTGACTCCATTTATTTTGATAAAATAAGAACCTGCTTTGAAATTCTAGCCTAAACAGGTTCTTATTTAAAGGTGGTCCAAATAAAAAATTTTGGCCTAACAGGTTTATAAATTCTAGGTTCTTATACGCAGGGTTTAACTGTAAACTAGCCTCACTACTTTTATTTTTATTGAAGCTAAAATGGCCATGTCATAAAACAACGACTGGGATAATTTTCTAATAAATTTTATTTCTTTTCTTCTCCAGCAACTGCACAAAAAATACTTCAAAAAAACCTCCAACAAATTTTTATTAAATATCCTTATTTCAAAAATGAACACAACGGTAATGGTGAAAGAAATGACATTTATTTCTCATCATTTGTTACAAAACAATAATTATAACTAATAATAATGAGCATAAAGTTTACTGAAGCCACCTGGCAGTACTATGTCAAAGTGTTATCGATGAAACAATAATCACTGCGGTCACATTACAGAGCTGACACTGATGTTCACATCAAATTCTTTTGTTTTAACATTTTGTTCATACATTTTCTTTTTGGCTGATTAGGTCTCTTGTTGTTGTAGATCCTACGTATGTTGTTAGCAGCATTATCCTTTGCGGTCCTTTGCAGTTTTTACTTTTATTCTTTTGTTTTGTTGGTCATGCTCAAGTATTAATTATTCCCATAAGGATTCAAGACACTAGAATTTGATTTAAGCACCAGTGTTAAATCTCTAATACAAAGGTAAACAATTAATAACCTCTGACTTCACATTAACAGTAGCAGATCTAGGGGTGGGGGTCCAGTACACCCCCATCTCCCCTATTTTGCAAAGAAAAAAAAAACCCTGAAGGGATAATGAGTTTTCAGTCAGAGTCATTCTCATTACATGGTCCTCTACTTATGAACAGGTCTTGATCTGCCACTGAATAAGGACTTTTAGACAGACTGTTTCAGGTATTATTATAGTGGAGAAAATAAGGCAATGGCTAAAAAAGAGCTGACAGAAGTGGGCACGAGGGAGTTGTCTGGGATACCTCCTCTACCAAGTCTCCTCAACTTTTTTCCTCCCAAAACCTTTTCTTCGTTCTGCTCACCACATATCAATGCCTGTAGCCTACATAGCAGGCGCTGGTTTATTTATGGGGCAAAACTTTTTATAGGGCTAAATTTTGAGGAGGGGAACAAATTTCACCCTATAACACGGCTGTCATTAAGATTTCAAGTTGCTGGGAAAATGCAATTAGTAGGCGGGGAATCAAAGAGCTGGGAAGTCATTTTGGTTCTATTTTCCTTCTATTTTCCTATGAAAGTAGCTGGGGGTCATGCTCATAGTAGCCAGGGGAAATCCCCGGTCCCCGGCCCTTAGTGACAGCCCTACTGGTGCCTGCTATGCATTCTACAATGCCTGTAAATGACAATTTCAAACTACATACATTACATAATCAATTACTTAACTAGGCATTTGTGAGAACAATTTGTGGTACAATACACTGACCAATCTTTCATTAAAATAAATTAACCAGTAAGATGTCATTATTAAATGAGCTTGCATGACTTTTGCACCAATTATCTCGATGATGAGCTGGAAACATCATTACAGACTTCAGCAAAACTTAGTTTTATTCCTCAGTCATTTGTGGCCAGCAACCAGCTAATTATGGCTGCAAACTACAGTAAAGATGACCAGCTACTCAATGTTTGAGACAACAGGCATGGGAAGACTTTCTTTGTTTTATGACCAGCTACTTTCTTTGTGCAGCTGGCTTATCCCAATCTTAATGAAAGCTGTAATTTCTGTTTATTGTATTGGTCTAAGAACAGAATAAACTGCTATGATCATATTATAATTCGTGATAATATAAGCCATGATTATAGAATAATCATAAATGTACTGCCCCTGGTTTTTCCACACTTGAAACAACAACAAGAAAACCAGTCATGATGCAACAGAGAACTTGAACCCTTGACATTCCTTGTTAGAAACTAGGTTGTTGCCATGTCAACATATTTACCAACAACTGTACACATAGCAGAATAGCAAGCATAGCAATATACAGGGTACAGTGTAACTTAGCAGTGTACAGTGTACAGTTAGCAGTGTACAGTATACAGTGTATAATATACAGTGTACAATGTACAGTGTATAATATACAGTTAAACCTTCACTAATGGACACCTCCCATAAGCAGACACCTCCCTTAAGGGGACACCAAACCGTGGTCCCAGCGACTTACTGTATCCTCTCAAACACTACATTTTTAACCTCCGATAAGCAGATACCTCCTGTAAGTGTTCCAAAGAGTCCAAAGTAACCTCCCGTAAGCGAACATTAAATGATATTGAGAAAATTTCCAGCAAAATGGGTTTCGTTTTAATGGTTTTAATTGTGCTTGATCAAAACAAAAGCGAAGTGTGAGTCTGAACAGTACAGTTTCATGTACATGTAGGAAACTAGTTGTAGTCATTTTGATTCCAAGGTGTCACATATCTTAAGAGAACTAAGATCAGGGAACCACGAAAGCAGACACTCATCGATAATTTCTTTTTTACATACCTAAGGACACATCTTTGCATTTTAGAAAATAACTACATGCAATGTACATAAAATATATACCTCTTGGCCCTTCTGTTCTGTTCACCTCCGAAACATGGTGGATTGAGTATGTTACTGGCTTACATCAGTTCGTGTGACGCAATGCGAGAGCTTTACAGTTATGTGCTGTGCATTATTTAAACTGTAGTAGCAAGTCTTTCAATCTTAAACTGTAATTGTTAAATTAATGTTAAATTTTTAAAAAGCAACATCCAACAACCCTGTCTTAAAAGCTTTAAAAGACAAGTACTGTCATCGCTTGCATTATTTCGGTGTGCATCGACTATGAAATGGAACTGAACGATTTAGAAGAGCTGTGCAGAAGGAAATGAATTGCCCGGGAAAGTTACTTGGTTATCGTGCACTGCACAGAAAGATAAGAGAAGTTCATAGTTGCTTTACTTATGTGATGAAGGTCCCTTTTGATTAAAGCTTACCTTGGGGGAAAAAACACCCCTTCGAGCTTGCTTTTGTTGACTGACACCTCCTCTTTCTTTGAGGCAACTGGGATTGACTTCTGTCGTCATAGCGTAGACCAGGTTCTTTGGAACGTTTTGGCAATGAACTTCTCTTATCTTTCTGTGCAACGCAATAACCAAGTAACTTATCCAGGCCATTCATTTCCTTCCGCACAGGTTGATTCTTCTAAATCGTTTAGTTCTATTTCATAGTCAATGTACATTATACTGAAATAATGCAAGCAACGACAGAGAGTACATGTATGAAGACTCCTAGCATACATTGGATATTTTATCGAAATGAAATCCAATATTTCTTCCCTCTTCAGGTTCTGTTTGACGTATTTTGCCAAATCCTCTCCCAGATCTTTTCCAGTTCTTCGTCGTCTCTCCAACCATCATTTTGTAATTCGCACCATGTTGTTTATATGGGGCCGAGAGTGGAGCCTGGTGACTACTCTATCTCCAAGCATGATGGTCTATGGCGTCAATGGGCAACAAGCACTTGTTTTTTTGCTATGGCACTCCTGGACCACAGCAAAAGTTTTTTTATTTTCCTCGCTACTACGAAAGTAGTCTACTTTCAATGCTCTAACAGTTACATGCCTGCTTTTAGTAACATGCTCCAGTGATCTCAAGGTCAAGTATGCAAACAATTTTAGCTACTGTAGTGGTTTTGATCTGTTTTGAATCCAGTCCAGCAATTTTCATTGCTCTCTCTTACGCAACCAAAAAAAAAAACTATAAAAATATTGGGTTTGTCTGTGGCAATAACAAAAAAGGCTAGATTGCAGAAAGTAACTGACCTCCGCAACGAAACAAACCAGAACGGTGCTAGAAGCGAGGAAAATCTGATAACTTATTGCTTTATTCCACAGAGATCCAGCAACTACGTTGGCCTGGAGAATAACCTTCATCCATGCTCAACTGATTTCCAATGACAATACTTCTAGACATTACCAAGTTGAATGGATAGCATTAACCACTTGAAAACCAGTCAAAAGCATTGTCGAAACCATAAACAGCGAAAACTATTTACTTGACAAAGTCGTGGATAGATTTATGCTCAAGTCCGCTTGTCATCACTTTGTTACGATTGGATGCCGAGACTTTGCTGAGACAGCCGAAGGTTTCGTAGTACATGTATATCTTCTTCTGCTCTTGATTGGTTCTCAAACAATTCACTTTCAGAAAACGTACCGAGACTGACAGACAGAAAAATTCTTGATTCTACAGGATTAGGAAACTGCCTGCCAGCAGCAATTAATTTCTCAGTCTTACTCATGTGGCCAGCTTTATCACATTCTTTAGATCTCTGGAACCTGGAACACTGATCAATAGAGAAAGTTGATGTGAACTTTGGCCTCTTCACACAAAGCAATCGGCAATAATTATAATCATGGTTGTTGCAAGGTCATTCTCAGATTATCATAAGTGATATTTACATTTGTAACATACAAAGCACTCAAATTTGTACATTTAATCCACTAACCTACAGTGTAACCTACCTTAGGGATCTAGGGTACATGAAGCTCTTAGAATAGCTTGAGTAAATGATTCAGTCTAGCTGTCAGTCAGAAGATAGTTAAGAAATCCCATGGCTGTCAGCACTGCAGAAAACAATATACACATAACAATGAACAAAAATGTCCTACAAGAAACTACATGTAGCTAAGGGAAACTGAAC
>JAJGOT010001358.1:0-24030 GCA_022457155.1 Cladopsammia gracilis
AAGTAGGCCTCGCTGGCCTCTTGTAGAGCCAGTACAGCCGAGCTTTGAAAACGCAAGTCGGTCTTGAAGTCCTGGGCGATTTCTCGAACGAGACGCTGGAAAGGTAACTGCGAATCAGCAATTCAGTGGATTTCTGATAACGGCGGATTTCTCTGAGAGCCACTGTACCGGGCCTGTAACGATGAGGTTTTTCTCACACCACCAGTAGCAGGAGCACTCTTTCGCGCTGCCTTGGTAGCTAACTGCTTGCGAGGAGCCTTTCCGCCGGTCGATTTTCGAGCTGTTTGCTTGGTACGAGCCATGACTGTCAAAGGTTATTGAGCCTGATTAAAGCGATCACAAAATCTGTGCGAGTTCCACTATTTTTATGAGCTCGATTTATTACAAGGATCCCTTGATCTGATTGGATATTTAAAATGTGATATGATTGGAGCGGCACTGAAGCATACATCATAAATTGCGTTGAAATATTCGTGGGGTAGTTGGATGACAGCCCGTGGATTAAAATTAAAATCTAATAGACGTTTTGAACGTCTATTAGATTTATAATAAAACAATTAGATTATTCACTCTTGAAATCTCGAGCTCATAATCTAATTGTCAAACAGAGGTTTTAAAAAATAGTACTGGTTAACTCCCATTATTACCCAATATATCTGTCAGGTTTTAGCGAAATCGGCTTCTAAAGGCCCAAGATATAAAGCTTTTAAAAGTGATACCCCTGCCAAAATTTTGCCTTATAAATTTATCCCCGCGATGATTTCAGATGATTAGTTACCTCGTATATTACGACGAATTTTGATTGAAACGATATGAAATAAGACTTGAAGAGAAAATTCATACGTAATACGTTTTTAACCAGCATTGAGATTTATCGCAGCTTTTAACCTCAATCATGACATCTAGTTGTTGGGAACATGTTATGTAGTGATTGATCATGACTTTAATTAACATTTGGTGGCTCCTAAAAGAGCCGTTTGTTTTTAAGACATGCAGCCGTGGCTTAATGTTGTTTCTTCTCCGTCTTTTTCGGTAGCAGCACTGCTTGGATGTTGGGAAGAACACCGCCCTGGGCGATGGTGACACCGGCAAGCAGTTTGTTTAATTCTTCGTCATTTCTCACGGCTAACTGGAGGTGACGGGGTATAATTCTGCTTTTCTTGTTGTCCCGCGCTGCGTTTCCTGCTAACTCGAGAATTTCAGCACTCAAATACTCCAGCACGGCAGCCAAGTACACTGGAGCACCCGCTCCAACGCGCTCTGCATAGTTGCCTTTACGAAGAAGACGATGGATGCGACCAACGGGAAACTGAAGGCCTGCTCTGGATGAACGAGTCTTAGACTTGGTGCCTTGTGCTTTACCTTTACCGCGTCCAGTCATTTTGTCGTGTAAAATTCGTTTGTTAGCTCAGTAATCGAGTTTTAGGAAACTGTTTTCGGGCTCCAAAATTTATTTTACATCTGCCGTGTCTCGAGGATCAAAACGCACCAATCAAATATCCAACGTCGCTTCACAAAAGAAATTAAAAATGCACCATTGTCGCTTTTGTGCTAAGTGGCGGCACGCTTGCAAGTAAAAAAGAAAGGAAAAAATACCAATCGGAAAACTGCAATTGCGATCCGCATACTAATTGATCCCTTTGAATTTGTCAGCATAAATAGAAATTGCACTGGCCTGAACTATCGAATTCGATTTCGAGAATCAAAGCAAATCTTTGTTAATCATGGCACCCAAAGTGATAGCAGCTAAGAAGGGAGAGAAAAAGGCTGGCAAGGCGAAGTCCGGGGCGGTTGACGGTTCTGGTAAGAAGAGAAAGCGCGGAAGGAGAAAGGAGAGCTATGCGATCTACATCTACAAAGTGTTGAAGCAGGTCCACCCTGACACAGGAATCTCTAGCAAAGCCATGGGCATTATGAACTCATTCGTGAACGATATCTTCGAGCGTATCGCCACCGAATCTTCCCGCTTAGCCCACTACAACAAGAAGTCCACGATCAGTTCCCGCGAGATTCAAACTGCCATCAGGCTACTCCTGCCCGGTGAACTGGCAAAGCACGCCGTTAGCGAGGGTACTAAGGCAGTCACGAAGTACACAAGCAGCAAGTGAAGTTTGAGCTAGTCTCTCTTCGTACAACCTTCAAAAAAGGCTCTTTTAGGAGCCACCAAATGTCATAAAATGCAATGTCCAACACTGTTCCGTTTTCTCGTACTTTTAAAGTCCCCCACCCGTTTAATTTAACAAAGTTAAAAAATAGGCAGTCTAGGACTGCATGTATATACGGGATGATTATTTATAGGTCATCGACTCGTGTTGGCTAATTTTAATTTTACGCCACTCGATTTTATGTTGGAGCAGCTCTATAATGCAAACAAAGGAGAGAATCAACTCCAACTGCAAGCCCCATTTTAACTTTTCCTACATTCCAAATATTGTGCTGTCGTGTTTTGTAAAAATCGTTCGATCGTCATGGACGCTAAACAAAAACTTCGGTTTAGGAACCGATTTTCGGCCTGAAAATGTCCACAAACTGCCACAAAATCTGAAAAAAACTTTGACGAACAAACAATCGACATATTGATCGAAAGCTGTGTCTCATTGTCGGAGAAAAATAGCACAAAATCGTACTAAAAAGTGAATTTTTACTCACCAAGCTTCGGCAACGCGTGAAGGTGAAGCAGGTATTTATTTCATGGTAGCAGCCCATATAGCATCTCAACCCTACAAGATATCAGGGAAAACAGTCGATTGTGTGCTAGAAGTTGCCGATAGTTACAAAAATAGATTGGATTGGTTTCGATTACTATCCGAGGATTAGGATATCCGAAGATTTGGGCTACTTACGGACTTACACGGGTGACAGCATAGTATCTACGCCTTCTAAAGGAGGCCGTAGATACAAAAAGATGTAACTTTATACGACTGAATTTCGATCTGCTTTTGTAATATGAGTACGCACACAAGGAACTTAGCATACATTCTCTTCGGATTTCTCTGTATAATATACACACAAACAGACGATAATTATAATAACGAACATCAAAATAAACAGTTTCAATATAATCCCTTGTTTCAGAAAAACGGGTCTGTATTATACACGGTTGCGCCGAGTCGTGCAAAAAAGCGTCGACACCAATCGATCCGATCTAAAATGAAGCAAAAAGAGAATGATATTCTCCCATTCAATAACAAAAACAATTTTACATGTGCATGCATTGAAAAAACGGACAAACCACTGATCTATTGCTCTATAGGAATTGATATGAATTATGTGTTAGGTATCAGGCAAACCTACGTTTCAACTGACTATGGGGATTTATTGCAAATCAATACTCGCGGGTTGTATAATGTGTCATTTCAAATAAGGTTGGTCATTGCTTTTCTTTATTTGGTGGCTCCTAAAGGAGCCGTTTGTTAAGTGGAGGCTTCTCACTTCTTGTTGACTTTCTTGCCCGCTGGTTTCTTATTAGCGGCTTTGGTCACCTTCGAATTCTTAGCCGACGGCTTCTTCGCTGGACTCTGCTTAGGAACGGAAGACGTTTGCTTCTTGACGCTGGAAACTTTCTTAGGTGCCGATTTCTTTGCTTTCTGTGTGGGCTTACCGCCGGACTTTTCCTTCGTTGCGACGTTTTTGACTGCTGGCTTCTTTGCTTTTTTCGCTGTCTTATCGGCAGGTTTTCTCTTTGTTGGAACTGCATCCTTGGCTGCTTTCTTTTCCTTCTCTTCCTTCTTAACCTTAAAGGAACCTGAAGCTCCCACTCCTGTGGTGTGAATGAAGTGCCCAGTTATCGCGCCTCTCTTAAGAGCTGCCTTAATGGAATGGCTTGCTTTTTCTCCTACTTTGTAGTTGGCCTTAATATACTTTTCGATGGCCTGGCGCGAAGAACCGTTTCGCTCTTTTAACGCAACGATGGCTGCTCTGATCATTTCTGCGTATTTTGGGTGGTCGGCAGGCTGCTTAGCCACCCGCTTCTTGGTACTGTTGTCAGACATTTGCTTTAACTTTTTCTAAGCAAACTTTGACGGTTGCGATCAAATGTGAATCGTATCCGCTGTATTTTCTTTACATGCTGTAGCGGACCGCAGAGGGATCAAGTCCCAACAGGGCGCTAGGCTCTGCGGTGCTTGCATTGTTTGTTGCGAACATGTTTTGATAATAGATGGATTTATCAAACCAACAAATACAAATGTTTGACTCGTAGTGTGGCTATTGTGATTAGCAGAAGGCACTTTACTTTATGTGCATACTAGATATGAAAGAAACCGTTGCCAGGTATAATTGCGGCGATAACGTATAAACAAGCTTCATGCTTAACTTGTTATTAGGTGTATGTATTTTTCATGTGTAACTAAATTCACGTTTTATTGATTCCAAAGAGCGTCGAATGAAGCGACACTTAATTTGTTTCGACATAGCACGGTAACAGTGCATGTGAGGCGTGGGTGTTTATAATGTAGTCGAGGAAGATAAATGATAGTTTATTGGTCATTGACTTTTGCGTAAAGTGGTGGCTCCTAAAGGAGCCGTTTGTTTTTGTATACTTAAATATGTCAGCACTTATGCACGCTCTCCCCGAATTCGACGAGCCAACTGGATGTCTTTGGGCATGATGGTGACACGTTTAGCGTGAATGGCACACAGGTTGGTGTCTTCGAAAAGACCGACCAAGTAGGCCTCGCTGGCCTCTTGTAGAGCCAGTACAGCCGAGCTTTGAAAACGCAAGTCGGTCTTGAAGTCCTGGGCGATTTCTCGAACGAGACGCTGGAAAGGTAACTTGCGAATCAGCAATTCGGTGGATTTCTGATAACGGCGGATTTCTCTGAGAGCCACTGTACCGGGCCTGTAACGATGAGGTTTCTTCACACCACCAGTAGCAGGAGCACTCTTTCGCGCTGCCTTGGTAGCTAACTGCTTGCGAGGAGCCTTTCCGCCGGTCGATTTTCGAGCTGTTTGCTTGGTACGAGCCATGACTGTCAAAGGTTATTGAGCCTGATTAAAGCGATCACAAAATCTGTGCGAGTTCCACTATTTTTATGAGCTCGATTTATTACAAGGATCCCTTGATCTGATTGGATATTTAAAATGTGATATGATTGGAGCGGCACTGAAGCATACATCATAAATTGCGTTAAAATATTCGTGGGGTAGTTGGATGACAATTTGCATATTGCTTTGTGAAAAGAAAACTGAATACTTAGAAGAGAAAGTGTTTTCTGAGAGGTCGCGTTGAAGGGTATATAAACAAAGTGACGGCTGAAAATGTATCGTTCACTAGAAAACATCGAGAATATATTTTTTTTATCTAAAGCGAAAAGTAGTTAACATGACTGGCCGCGGAAAAGGAGGCAAAGGTCTAGGCAAAGGCGGAGCTAAGCGTCATCGTAAAATTCTACGAGATAACATTCAAGGAATAACCAAGCCAGCTATCCGTCGTATTGCTCGCCGTGGCGGTGTGAAGCGCATATCTGGGCTGATCTACGAAGAGACCCGCGGAGTTCTGAAAGTTTTCCTTGAGAACGTCATCCGTGATGCTGTGACCTACACTGAGCACGCCAAGCGAAAGACCGTTACCGCCATGGATGTGGTTTACGCTCTCAAACGCCAAGGACGTACCCTGTACGGATTTGGTGGTTAAAAGATTTGCTGACCACAAACTACAACAAACGGCTCTTTTAGGAGCCAACAAATGTCTCAAAAGTCATGACCAACTAACAATTTATTTTTCCACCCCACAAACAATAACTACGCAAATGCAACTAAGTACTGCAAAACAGCTCATAATAGACCGAGCGGTCATAACGCACGCATTTTGATTTCAGATAAACGCCACGATTGACACTACTTTTCGAACAAACAAAAGCAACGTTGATTTCAAACTAATCTGAAGGTCGACATTATGGGAGCTAAACAAACAAAAGAATGGCAAGAATGGCAAGTTTGATAATTCAAATTTCATCAACTGTAATCCACTTCAATCCTTGCAATCCTGCACTTTATCTCCAAACTACTACTTTTGTTTTGCTCTATAGAATCTTTTTATCCAACTAAGTTGTATATTTTGTGGCATTTGGCAAAATAACGTGGAAATAAGCTAAGCGAAATTTTGCTATTTCGGCGGGACAGCGTCCCTTCAAGCGAAGGGCGCTTCGCACACACGCACACACACAAAAAAAACATAAATAACATGACACGACAAACAAACAGACAATAATAATTATAATAACGAAGATCACAATAAATACTTTCAACATAAACCCTTTCCAGTCAAACGCCTCGTCTGTCATATCCGTACAACAGGCTCCGTAATGTTCTGTTCAATAATTGCACGTGCAATTAAAATGCGCTAATTTGCAATACATTGTTCTTTCCGTATGAAGTGTTGGCAACAGCCCGTGGATTAAAATTAAAATCTAATAGACGTTTTGAACGTCTATTAGATTTATAATTAAACAATTAGATTATTCACTCTTGAAATCTCGAGCTCATAATCTAATTGTCAAACAGAGGTTTTAAAAAATAGTACTGGTTAACTCCCATTATTACCCAATATATCTGTCAGGTTTTAGCGAAATCGGCTTCTAAAGGCCCAAGATATAAAGCTTTTAAAAGTGATACCCCTGCCAAAATTTTGCCTTATAAATTTATCCCCGCGATGATTTCAGATGATTAGTTACCTCGTATATTACGACGAATTTTGATTGAAACGATATGAAATAAGACTTGAAGAGAAAATTCATACGTAATACGTTTTTAACCAGCATTGAGATTTATCGCAGCGTTTAACCTCAATCATGACATCTAGTTGTTGGGAACATGTTATGTAGTGATTGATCATGACTTTAACTAACATTTGGTGGCTCCTAAAAGAGCCGTTTGTTTTTAAGACATGCAGCCGTGGCTTAATGTTGTTTCTTCTCCGTCTTTTTCGGTAGCAGCACTGCTTGGATGTTGGGAAGAACACCGCCCTGGGCGATGGTGACACCGGCAAGCAGTTTGTTTAATTCTTCGTCATTTCTCACGGCTAACTGGAGGTGACGGGGTATAATTCTGCTTTTCTTGTTGTCCCGCGCTGCGTTTCCTGCTAACTCGAGAATTTCAGCACTCAAATACTCCAGCACGGCAGCCAAGTACACTGGAGCACCCGCTCCAACGCGCTCTGCATAGTTGCCTTTACGAAGAAGACGATGGATGCGACCAACGGGAAACTGAAGGCCTGCTCTGGATGAACGAGTCTTAGACTTGGTGCCTTGTGCTTTACCTTTACCGCGTCCAGTCATTTTGTCGTGTAAAATTCGTTTGTTAGCTCAGTAATCGAGTTTTAGGAAACTGTTTTCGGGCTCCAAAATTTATTTTACATCTGCCGTGTCTCGAGGATCAAAACGCACCAATCAAATATCCAACGTCGCTTCACAAAAGAAATTAAAAATGCACCATTGTCGCTTTTGTGCTAAGTGGCGGCACGCTTGCAAGTAAAAAAGAAAGGAAAAAATACCAATCGGAAAACTGCAATTGCGATCCGCATACTAATTGATCCCTTTGAATTTGTCAGCATAAATAGAAATTGCACTGGCCTGAACTATCGAATTCGATTTCGAGAATCAAAGCAAATCTTTGTTAATCATGGCACCCAAAGTGATAGCAGCTAAGAAGGGAGAGAAAAAGGCTGGCAAGGCGAAGTCCGGGGCGGTTGACGGTTCTGGTAAGAAGAGAAAGCGCGGAAGGAGAAAGGAGAGCTATGCGATCTACATCTACAAAGTGTTGAAGCAGGTCCACCCTGACACAGGAATCTCTAGCAAAGCCATGGGCATTATGAACTCATTCGTGAACGATATCTTCGAGCGTATCGCCACCGAATCTTCCCGCTTAGCCCACTACAACAAGAAGTCCACGATCAGTTCCCGCGAGATTCAAACTGCCATCAGGCTACTCCTGCCCGGTGAACTGGCAAAGCACGCCGTTAGCGAGGGTACTAAGGCAGTCACGAAGTACACAAGCAGCAAGTGAAGTTTGAGCTAGTCTCTCTTCGTACAACCTTCAAAAAAGGCTCTTTTAGGAGCCACCAAATGTCATAAAATGCAATGTCCAACACTGTTCCGTTTTCTCGTACTTTTAAAGTCCCCCACCCGTTTAATTTAACAAAGTTAAAAAATAGGCAGTCTAGGACTGCATGTATATACGGGATGATTATTTATAGGTCATCGACTCGTGTTGGCTGATTTTAATTTTACGCCACTCGATTTTATGTTGGAGCAGCTCTATAATGCAAACAAAGGAGAGAATCAACTCCAACTGCAAGCCCCATTTTAACTTTTCCTGCATTCCAAATATTGTGCTGTCGTGTTTTGTAAAAATCGTTCGATCGTCATGGACGCTAAACAAAAACTTCGGTTTAGGAACCGATTTTCGGCCTGAAAATGTCCACAAACTGCCACAAAATCTGAAAAAAACTTTGACGAACAAACAATCGACATATTGATCGAAAGCTGTGTCTCATTGTCGGAGAAAAATAGCACAAAATCGTACTAAAAAGTGAATTTTTACTCACCAAGCTTCGGCAACGCGTGAAGGTGAAGCAGGTATTTATTTCATGGTAGCAGCCCATATAGCATCTCAACCCTACAAGATATCAGGGAAAACAGTCGATTGTGTGCTAGAAGTTGCCGATAGTTACAAAAATAGATTGGATTGGTTTCGATTACTATCCGAGGATTAGGATATCCGAAGATTTGGGCTACTTACGGACTTACACGGGTGACAGCATAGTATCTACGCCTTCTAAAGGAGGCCGTAGATACAAAAAGATGTAACTTTATACGACTGAATTTCGATCTGCTTTTGTAATATGAGTACGCACACAAGGAACTTAGCATACATTCTCTTCGGATTTCTCTGTATAATATACACACAAACAGACGATAATTATAATAACGAACATCAAAATAAACAGTTTCAATATAATCCCTTGTTTCAGAAAAACGGGTCTGTATTATACACGGTTGCGCCGAGTCGTGCAAAAAAGCGTCGACACCAATCGATCCGATCTAAAATGAAGCAAAAAGAGAATGATATTCTCCCATTCAATAACAAAAACAATTTTACATGTGCATGCATTGAAAAAACGGACAAACCACTGATCTATTGCTCTATAGGAATTGATATGAATTATGTGTTAGGTATCAAGGCAAACCTACGTTTCAACTGACTATGGGGATTTATTGCAAATCAATACTCGCGGGTTGTATAATGTGTCATTTCAAATAAGGTTGGTCATTGCTTTTCTTTATTTGGTGGCTCCTAAAGGAGCCGTTTGTTAAGTGGAGGCTTCTCACTTCTTGTTGACTTTCTTGCCCGCTGGTTTCTTATTAGCGGCTTTGGTCACCTTCGAATTCTTAGCCGACGGCTTCTTCGCTGGACTCTGCTTAGGAACGGAAGACGTTTGCTTCTTGACGCTGGAAACTTTCTTAGGTGCCGATTTCTTTGCTTTCTGTGTGGGCTTACCGCCGGACTTTTCCTTCGTTGCGACGTTTTTGACTGCTGGCTTCTTTGCTTTTTTCGCTGTCTTATCGGCAGGTTTTCTCTTTGTTGGAACTGCATCCTTGGCTGCTTTCTTTTCCTTCTCTTCCTTCTTAACCTTAAAGGAACCTGAAGCTCCCACTCCTGTGGTGTGAATGAAGTGCCCAGTTATTGCGCCTCTCTTAAGAGCTGCCTTAATGGAATGGCTTGCTTTTTCTCCTACTTTGTAGTTGGCCTTAATATACTTTTCGATGGCCTGGCGCGAAGAACCGTTTCGCTCTTTTAACGCAACGATGGCTGCTCTGATCATTTCTGCGTATTTTGGGTGGTCGGCAGGCTGCTTAGCCACCCGCTTCTTGGTACTGTTGTCAGACATTTGCTTTAACTTTTTCTAAGCAAACTTTGACGGTTGCGATCAAATGTGAATCGTATCCGCTGTATTTTCTTTACATGCTGTAGCGGACCGCAGAGGGATCAAGTCCCAACAGGGCGCTAGGCTCTGCGGTGCTTGCATTGTTTGTTGCGAACATGTTTTGATAATAGATGGATTTATCAAACCAACAAATACAAATGTTTGACTCGTAGTGTGGCTATTGTGATTAGCAGAAGGCACTTTACTTTATGTGCATACTAGATATGAAAGAAACCGTTGCCAGGTATAATTGCGGCGATAACGTATAAACAAGCTTCATGCTTAACTTGTTATTAGGTGTATGTATTTTTCATGTGTAACTAAATTCACGTTTTATTGATTCCAAAGAGCGTCGAATGAAGCGACACTTAATTTGTTTCGACATAGCACGGTAACAGTGCATGTGAGGCGTGGGTGTTTATAATGTAGTCGAGGAAGATAAATGATAGTTTATTGGTCATTGACTTTTGCGTAAAGTGGTGGCTCCTAAAGGAGCCGTTTGTTTTTGTATACTTAAATATGTCAGCACTTATGCACGCTCTCCCCGAATTCGACGAGCCAACTGGATGTCTTTGGGCATGATGGTGACACGTTTAGCGTGAATGGCACACAGGTTGGTGTCTTCGAAAAGACCGACCAAGTAGGCCTCGCTGGCCTCTTGTAGAGCCAGTACAGCCGAGCTTTGAAAACGCAAGTCGGTCTTGAAGTCCTGGGCGATTTCTCGAACGAGACGCTGGAAAGGTAACTTGCGAATCAGCAATTCGGTGGATTTCTGATAACGGCGGATTTCTCTGAGAGCCACTGTACCGGGCCTGTAACGATGAGGTTTCTTCACACCACCAGTAGCAGGAGCACTCTTTCGCGCTGCCTTGGTAGCTAACTGCTTGCGAGGAGCCTTTCCGCCGGTCGATTTTCGAGCTGTTTGCTTGGTACGAGCCATGACTGTCAAAGGTTATTGAGCCTGATTAAAGCGATCACAAAATCTGTGCGAGTTCCACTATTTTTATGAGCTCGATTTATTACAAGGATCCCTTGATCTGATTGGATATTTAAAATGTGATATGATTGGAGCGGCACTGAAGCATACATCATAAATTGCGTTAAAATATTCGTGGGGTAGTTGGATGAAAATTTGCATATTGCTTTGTGAAAAGAAAACTGAATACTTAGAAGAGAAAGTGTTTTCTGAGAGGTCGCGTTGAAGGGTATATAAACAAAGTGACGGCTGAAAATGTATCGTTCACTAGAAAACATCGAGAATATATTTTTATTATCTAAAGCGAAAAGTAGTTAACATGACTGGCCGCGGAAAAGGAGGCAAAGGTCTAGGCAAAGGCGGAGCTAAGCGTCATCGTAAAATTCTACGAGATAACATTCAAGGAATAACCAAGCCAGCTATCCGTCGTATTGCTCGCCGTGGCGGTGTGAAGCGCATATCTGGGCTGATCTACGAAGAGACCCGCGGAGTTCTGAAAGTTTTCCTTGAGAACGTCATCCGTGATGCTGTGACCTACACTGAGCACGCCAAGCGAAAGACCGTTACCGCCATGGATGTGGTTTACGCTCTCAAACGCCAAGGACGTACCCTGTACGGATTTGGTGGTTAAAAGATTTGCTGACCACAAACTACAACAAACGGCTCTTTTAGGAGCCAACAAATGTCTCAAAAGTCATGACCAACTAACAATTTATTTTTCCACCCCACAAACAATAACTACGCAAATGCAACTAAGTACTGCAAAACAGCTCATAATAGACCGAGCGGTCATAACGCACGCATTTTGATTTCAGATAAACGCCACGATTGACACTACTTTTCGAACAAACAAAAGCAACGTTGATTTCAAACTAATCTGAAGGTCGACATTATGGGAGCTAAACAAACAAAAGAATGGCAAGAATGGCAAGTTTGATAATTCAAATTTCATCAACTGTAATCCGCTTCAATCCTTGCAATCCTGCACTTTATCTCCAAACAACTACTTTTGTTTTGCTCTATAGAATCTTTTTATCCAACTAAGTTGTATATTTTGTGGCATTTGGCAAAATAACGTGGAAATAAGCTAAGCGAAATTTTGCTATTTCGGCGGGACAGCGTCCCTTCAAGCGAAGGGCGCTTCGCACACACGCACACACACAAAAAAACATAAATAACATGACACGACAAACAAACAGACAATAATAATTATAATAACGAAGATCACAATAAATACTTTCAACATAAACCTCCGTAATGTTTCTGTTTCAATAATTGCACGTGCAAAGTGCTGTCTGCGGTTAAAATGCGCTAATTTGCAATACATTGTTCTTTCCGTATGAAGTGTTGGCAACAGCCCGTGGATTAAAATTAAAATCTAATAGACGTTTTGAACGTCTATTAGATTTATAATTAAACAATTAGATTATTCACTCTTGAAATCTCGAGCTCATAATCTAATTGTCAAACAGAGGTTTTAAAAAATAGTACTGGTTAACTCCCATTATTACCCAATATATCTGCCAGGTTTTAGCGAAATCGGCTTCTAAAGGCCCAAGATATAAAGCTTTTAAAAGTGATACCCCTGCCAAAATTTTGCCTTATAAATTTATCCCCGCGATGATTTCAGATGATTAGTTACCTCGTATATTACGACGAATTTTGATTGCAACGATATGAAATAAGACTTGAAGAGAAAATTCATACGTAATACGTTTTTAACCAGCATTGAGATTTATCGCAGCTTCTAACCTCAATCATGACTTCTAGTTGTTGTGAACATGTTATGTAGTGATTGATCATGACTTTAATTAACATTTGGTGGCTCCTAAAAGAGCCGTTTGTTTTTAAGACATGCAGCCGTGGCTTAATGTTGTTTCTTCTCCGTCTTTTTCGGTAGCAGCACTGCTTGGATGTTGGGAAGAACACCGCCCTGGGCGATGGTGACACCGGCAAGCAGTTTGTTTAATTCTTCGTCATTTCTCACGGCTAACTGGAGGTGACGGGGTATAATTCTGCTTTTCTTGTTGTCCCGCGCTGCGTTTCCTGCTAACTCTAGAATTTCAGCACTCAAATACTCCAGCACGGCAGCCAAGTACACTGGAGCACCCGCTCCAACGCGCTCTGCATAGTTGCCTTTACGAAGAAGACGATGGATGCGACCAACGGGAAACTGAAGGCCTGCTCTGGATGAACGAGTCTTAGACTTGGTGCCTTGTGCTTTACCTTTACCGCGTCCAGTCATTTTGTCGTGTAAAATTCGTTTGTTAGCTCAGTAATCGAGTTTTAGGAAACTGTTTTCGGGCTCCAAAATTTATTTTACATCTGCCGTGTCTCGAGGATCAAAACGCACCAATCAAATATCCAACGTTGCTTCACAAAAGAAATTAAAAATGCACCATTGTCGCTTTTGTGCTAAGTGGCGGCACGCTTGCAAGTAAAAAAGAAAGGAAAAAATACCAATCGGAAAACTGCAATTGCGATCCGCATACTAATTGATCCCTTTGAATTTGTCAGCATAAATAGAAATTGCACTGGCCTGAACTATCGAATTCGATTTCGAGAATCAAAGCAAATCTTTGTTAATCATGGCACCCAAAGTGATAGCAGCTAAGAAGGGAGAGAAAAAGGCTGGCAAGGCGAAGTCCGGGGCGGTTGACGGTTCTGGTAAGAAGAGAAAGCGCGGAAGGAGAAAGGAGAGCTATGCGATCTACATCTACAAAGTGTTGAAGCAGGTCCATCCTGACACAGGAATCTCTAGCAAAGCCATGGGCATTATGAACTCATTCGTGAACGATATCTTCGAGCGTATCGCCACCGAATCTTCCCGCTTAGCCCACTACAACAAGAAGTCCACGATCAGTTCCCGCGAGATTCAAACTGCCATCAGGCTACTCCTGCCCGGTGAACTGGCAAAGCACGCCGTTAGCGAGGGTACTAAGGCAGTCACGAAGTACACAAGCAGCAAGTGAAGTTTGAGCTAGTCTCTCTTCGTACAACCTTTAAAAAAGGCTCTTTTAGGAGCCACCAAATGTCATAAAATGCAATGTCCAACACCGTTCCGTTTTCTCGTACTTTTAAAGTCCCCCACCCGTTTAATTTAACAAAGTTAAAAAATAGGCAGTCTAGGACTGCATGTATATACGGGATGATTATTTATAGGTCATCGACTCGTGTTGGCTGATTTTAATTTTACGCCACTCGATTTTATGTTGGAGCAGCTCTATAATGCAAACAAAGGAGAGAATCAACTCCAACTGCAAGCCCCATTTTAACTTTTCCTGCATTCCAAATATTGTGCTGTCGTGTTTTGTAAAAATCGTTCGATCGTCATGGACGCTAAACAAAAACTTCGGTTTAGGAACCGATTTTCGGCCTGAAAATGTCCACAAACTGCCACAAAATCTGAAAAAAACTTTGACGAACAAACAATCGACATATTGATCGAAAGCTGTGTCTCATTGTCGGAGAAAAATAGCACAAAATCGTACTAAAAAGTGAATTTTTACTCACCAAGCTTCGGCAACGCGTGAAGGTGAAGCAGGTATTTATTTCATGGTAGCAGCCCATATAGCATCTCAACCCTACAAGATATCAGGGAAAACAGTCGATTGTGTGCTAGAAGTTGCCGATAGTTACAAAAATAGATTGGATTGGTTTCGATTACTATCCGAGGATTAGGATATCCGAAGATTTGGGCTACTTACGGACTTACACGGGTGACAGCATAGTATCTACGCCTTCTAAAGGAGGCCGTAGATACAAAAAGATGTAACTTTATACGACTGAATTTCGATCTGCTTTTGTAATATGAGTACGCACACAAGGAACTTAGCATACATTCTCTTCGGATTTCTCTGTATAATATACACACAAACAGACGATAATTATAATAACGAACATCAAAATAAACAGTTTCAATATAATCCCTTGTTTCAGAAAAACGGGTCTGTATTATACACGGTTGCGCCGAGTCGTGCAAAAAAGCGTCGACACCAATCGATCCGATCTAAAATGAAGCAAAAAGAGAATGATATTCTCCCATTCAATAACAAAAACAATTTTACATGTGCATGCATTGAAAAAACGGACAAACCACTGATCTATTGCTCTATAGGAATTGATATGAATTATGTGTTAGGTATCAAGCAAACCTACGTTTCAACTGACTATGGGGATTTATTGCAAATCAATACTCGCGGGTTGTATAATGTGTCATTTCAAATAAGGTTGGTCATTGCTTTTCTTTATTTGGTGGCTCCTAAAGGAGCCGTTTGTTAAGTGGAGGCTTCTCACTTCTTGTTGACTTTCTTGCCCGCTGGTTTCTTATTAGCGGCTTTGGTCACCTTCGAATTCTTAGCCGACGGCTTCTTCGCTGGACTCTGCTTAGGAACGGAAGACGTTTGCTTCTTGACGCTGGAAACTTTCTTAGGTGCCGATTTCTTTGCTTTCTGTGTGGGCTTACCGCCGGACTTTTCCTTCGTTGCGACGTTTTTGACTGCTGGCTTCTTTGCTTTTTTCGCTGTCTTATCGGCAGGTTTTCTCTTTGTTGGAACTGCATCCTTGGCTGCTTTCTTTTCCTTCTCTTCCTTCTTAACCTTAAAGGAACCTGAAGCTCCCACTCCTGTGGTGTGAATGAAGTGCCCAGTTATTGCGCCTCTCTTAAGAGCTGCCTTAATGGAATGGCTTGCTTTTTCTCCTACTTTGTAGTTGGCCTTAATATACTTTTCGATGGCCTGGCGCGAAGAACCGTTTCGCTCTTTTAACGCAACGATGGCTGCTCTGATCATTTCTGCGTATTTTGGGTGGTCGGCAGGCTGCTTAGCCACCCGCTTCTTGGTACTGTTGTCAGACATTTGCTTTAACTTTTTCTAAGCAAACTTTGACGGTTGCGATCAAATGTGAATCGTATCCGCTGTATTTTCTTTACATGCTGTAGCGGACCGCAGAGGGATCAAGTCCCAACAGGGCGCTAGGCTCTGCGGTGCTTGCATTGTTTGTTGCGAACATGTTTTGATAATAGATGGATTTATCAAACCAACAAATACAAATGTTTGACTCGTAGTGTGGCTATTGTGATTAGCAGAAGGCACTTTACTTTATGTGCATACTAGATATGAAAGAAACCGTTGCCAGGTATAATTGCGGCGATAACGTATAAACAAGCTTCATGCTTAACTTGTTATTAGGTGTATGTATTTTTCATGTGTAACTAAATTCACGTTTTATTGATTCCAAAGAGCGTCGAATGAAGCGACACTTAATTTGTTTCGACATAGCACGGTAACAGTGCATGTGAGGCGTGGGTGTTTATAATGTAGTCGAGGAAGATAAATGATAGTTTATTGGTCATTGACTTTTGCGTAAAGTGGTGGCTCCTAAAGGAGCCGTTTGTTTTTGTATACTTAAATATGTCAGCACTTATGCACGCTCTCCCCGAATTCGACGAGCCAACTGGATGTCTTTGGGCATGATGGTGACACGTTTAGCGTGAATGGCACACAGGTTGGTGTCTTCGAAAAGACCGACCAAGTAGGCCTCGCTGGCCTCTTGTAGAGCCAGTACAGCCGAGCTTTGAAAACGCAAGTCGGTCTTGAAGTCCTGGGCGATTTCTCGAACGAGACGCTGGAAAGGTAACTTGCGAATCAGCAATTCGGTGGATTTCTGATAACGGCGGATTTCTCTGAGAGCCACTGTACCGGGCCTGTAACGATGAGGTTTCTTCACACCACCAGTAGCAGGAGCACTCTTTCGCGCTGCCTTGGTAGCTAACTGCTTGCGAGGAGCCTTTCCGCCGGTCGATTTTCGAGCTGTTTGCTTGGTACGAGCCATGACTGTCAAAGGTTATTGAGCCTGATTAAAGCGATCACAAAATCTGTGCGAGTTCCACTATTTTTATGAGCTCGATTTATTACAAGGATCCCTTGATCTGATTGGATATTTAAAATGTGATATGATTGGAGCGGCACTGAAGCATACATCATAAATTGCGTTAAAATATTCGTGGGGTAGTTGGATGAAAATTTGCATATTGCTTTGTGAAAAGAAAACTGAATACTTAGAAGAGAAAGTGTTTTCTGAGAGGTCGCGTTGAAGGGTATATAAACAAAGTGACGGCTGAAAATGTATCGTTCACTAGAAAACATCGAGAATATATTTTTTTTATCTAAAGCGAAAAGTAGTTAACATGACTGGCCGCGGAAAAGGAGGCAAAGGTCTAGGCAAAGGCGGAGCTAAGCGTCATCGTAAAATTCTACGAGATAACATTCAAGGAATAACCAAGCCAGCTATCCGTCGTATTGCTCGCCGTGGCGGTGTGAAGCGCATATCTGGGCTGATCTACGAAGAGACCCGCGGAGTTCTGAAAGTTTTCCTTGAGAACGTCATCCGTGATGCTGTGACCTACACTGAGCACGCCAAGCGAAAGACCGTTACCGCCATGGATGTGGTTTACGCTCTCAAACGCCAAGGACGTACCCTGTACGGATTTGGTGGTTAAAAGATTTGCTGACCACAAACTACAACAAACGGCTCTTTTAGGAGCCAACAAATGTCTCAAAAGTCATGACCAACTAACAATTTATTTTTCCACCCCACAAACAATAACTACGCAAATGCAACTAAGTACTGCAAAACAGCTCATAATAGACCGAGCGGTCATAACGCACGCATTTTGATTTCAGATAAACGCCACGATTGACACTACTTTTCGAACAAACAAAAGCAACGTTGATTTCAAACTAATCTGAAGGTCGACATTATGGGAGCTAAACAAACAAAAGAATGGCAAGAATGGCAAGTTTGATAATTCAAATTTCATCAACTGTAATCCGCTTCAATCCTTGCAATCCTGCACTTTATCTCCAAACTACTACTTTTGTTTTGCTCTATAGAATCTTTTTATCCAACTAAGTTGTATATTTTGTGGCATTTGGCAAAATAACGTGGAAATAAGCTAAGCGAAATTTTGCTATTTCGGCGGGACAGCGTCCCTTCAAGCGAAGGGCGCTTCGCACACACGCACACACACAAAAAAAACATAAATAACATGACACGACAAACAAACAGACAATAATAATTATAATAACGAAGATCACAATAAATACTTTCAACATAAACCCTTTCCAGTCAAACGCCTCGTCTGTCATATCCGTACAACAGGCTCCGTAATGTTCTGTTCTTGCGTGCATTAAAATGCGCTAATTTGCAATACATTGTTCTTTCCGTATGAAGTGTTGGCAACAGCCCGTGGATTAAAATTAAAATCTAATAGACGTTTTGAACGTCTATTAGATTTATAATTAAACAATTAGATTATTCACTCTTGAAATCTCGAGCTCATAATCTAATTGTCAAACAGAGGTTTTAAAAAATAGTACTGGTTAACTCCCATTATTACCCAATATATCTGTCAGGTTTTAGCGAAATCGGCTTCTAAAGGCCCAAGATATAAAGCTTTTAAAAGTGATACCCCTGCCAAAATTTTGCCTTATAAATTTATCCCCGCGATGATTTCAGATGATTAGTTACCTCGTATATTACGACGAATTTTGATTGAAACGATATGAAATAAGACTTGAAGAGAAAATTCATACGTAATACGTTTTTAACCAGCATTGAGATTTATCGCAGCTTCTAACCTCAATCATGACTTCTAGTTGTTGTGAACATGTTATGTAGTGATTGATCATGACTTTAATTAACATTTGGTGGCTCCTAAAAGAGCCGTTTGTTTTTAAGACATGCAGCCGTGGCTTAATGTTGTTTCTTCTCCGTCTTTTTCGGTAGCAGCACTGCTTGGATGTTGGGAAGAACACCGCCCTGGGCGATGGTGACACCGGCAAGCAGTTTGTTTAATTCTTCGTCATTTCTCACGGCTAACTGGAGGTGACGGGGTATAATTCTGCTTTTCTTGTTGTCCCGCGCTGCGTTTCCTGCTAACTCGAGAATTTCAGCACTCAAATACTCCAGCACGGCAGCCAAGTACACTGGAGCACCCGCTCCAACGCGCTCTGCATAGTTGCCTTTACGAAGAAGACGATGGATGCGACCAACGGGAAACTGAAGGCCTGCTCTGGATGAACGAGTCTTAGACTTGGTGCCTTGTGCTTTACCTTTACCGCGTCCAGTCATTTTGTCGTGTAAAATTCGTTTGTTAGCTCAGTAATCGAGTTTTAGGAAACTGTTTTCGGGCTCCAAAATTTATTTTACATCTGCCGTGTCTCGAGGATCAAAACGCACCAATCAAATATCCAACGTCGCTTCACAAAAGAAATTAAAAATGCACCATTGTCGCTTTTGTGCTAAGTGGCGGCACGCTTGCAAGTAAAAAAGAAAGGAAAAAATACCAATCGGAAAACTGCAATTGCGATCCGCATACTAATTGATCCCTTTGAATTTGTCAGCATAAATAGAAATTGCACTGGCCTGAACTATCGAATTCGATTTCGAGAATCAAAGCAAATCTTTGTTAATCATGGCACCCAAAGTGATAGCAGCTAAGAAGGGAGAGAAAAAGGCTGGCAAGGCGAAGTCCGGGGCGGTTGACGGTTCTGGTAAGAAGAGAAAGCGCGGAAGGAGAAAGGAGAGCTATGCGATCTACATCTACAAAGTGTTGAAGCAGGTCCACCCTGACACAGGAATCTCTAGCAAAGCCATGGGCATTAATATATATAGATAGGCTTAGCCTAACAGCGGAGCTCTCTGAACAGAAACGATGATGATAAGCTTAACTAGGTGAAAGGTCGGAAGCACAAGAATAATTAGAATTAAGATTGACGACCAGGCTATTTTTCAATTTTAGCAATTCTCAAAAACAGTAAGCTTATTACGCTACCGTCTGCACAGTGCATTTAGACTGCACAAATTCCACAAAAGCTCACTGTTTCTGAAATGTGAAACCTCTCTTGAGTAGCAAACCGCGAAAAAAAGCAGGGGAAAACGATTTTGCAAACCGTTTTCTCCGCTAAACACAACAAAAGTGTTTTTTTTCCTTTTAAAATGTTTTATTCATCAATAACAAATCCCTAAAGTTTAGAATATTATCCTGAGAGGCTAGTCATTTCCGGTTACAAGGCATCCTGCGTTATAAAGCTAGTCATTTCCGGTTACAATAATACAAGGTCAGTTCCGGTTTACATGAGTCACTTGAAAGTCTATAGTCCATAAGGGATTATTTATAAAGTTCATTTCCGGTCGTTTGGTCCACTTGAAAGTCCTTTCTGGTTTGCACATGATTACTTTAGTCATTTCTGGTATTGAATGATGAGTTGCCAGTAGCTAAATTATTTATAGAGTCACAAGCTTTGACTGTTGTATTTCACAAATATTCGGATGACACCACAAAGCAGAAAATTTCTATTTGGTCATTCGGGAGAAATCAATTTGCCCGGGGGGAGGGGGTACTCCCATATATGAGCTATATAGGTATGTGCCGCTGTCAAGGGTATGGTTTTCAAGCAGTTTAGTCTGGGATAGGGTATAGTAATCCGAAATTTTTGGTCTAGAATAGGGTATCATTTTCCACAAAACTGATCAGTTGCATGAAGAATTTAGTCTAGACGAGGTTTACTGGCAAATGGAAAAATTTTAAGGTGTGCTGTACGACATTTTTACTGACCCCTGGTATCTTAGACTGTGATAGTGAACAAGTTTCTGCAAAATAGTGAGTCTAGAAAAGGTCTAGGATAGGGTAGGATTTTTCGGTGTTTATTCTAGAATAGGGTTGCAAAATGCAGCTAAAATGGTCTAGTATAGGTTAAGGGTCTCAGAGTCCCAGCCCCCCCCCCCCCCCCCCCTTTGCAACTGTGTTGTGATGTTATTCCTTATGTCCCTTACAGTGTCCCAAGAGTTCTCGGTGCCATTGTGAAAATTTAAGTCGCTTTATTTCGAAAACCCATATACCATAAAGTATGGTCTTAATGAAAAAGAAAATAGTCTTAACATTAACTAAAAACCTAGTAATGAGTAGTGCCGATAGGGTGGTAGTGAAAACACCCCACAACCTTTCACAGGTTCAAATTTTAATCTACTAGCTTGGAAAGGCGTGAGCACCTCATGGCTTCTGTACTCTTTGCCACGTTTAATTTAGTCCCTGTACCTGTCTCGTATTTGTGAAGTATAAAAGTAAACAATTTGTCTAAAGAAAAAAATGTCCTTTACAAAACATGTGGAGTCATTCGCTTATTGGCGAATTTTAAAACACTTTCCTCAGGCTTCTGGAATGAGAAAACCTTCAATAGTATCATCCTTTCTTATACTGGTCGCCAAAACTTCTGCGCATAAAATGTACAAAAGTGGAGACCGGGGATCTCCCTGCCTCACCCCCCACTCGAGTGGAATTTCTTTGGTCAAAAACACATTAACTATAATTTTCATATTTGCTTGACAGTATAATGCAGAAATCCACCGCTGGAAATTAGGACCAAATCCAAAACGACTTAAAACATTGGTAAAAAGTTTTCCAATGTTTTTCTACCATGTCAATTGTCAAAGGCTTTCTCTTGATCAATATTCAGCAAGATACCAGTTTCATTGGTAATATTTATATAATATTTTAGAGTGTCACGCAAGAGAAATAAATTCTCAAAAATCGTCCTACCTGGGACGGAACAAGTTTGATCTTCTTGAAATAATCGAGGGTAACAATTTTGAAAGTCTGTTTGTAAGAGCTTTTGAACAAATTTTGTAATCAACATTGAGTGGCGAAATGGCGGGGTCACCATTGTTTGAGGTTTTTCTTATCATCTTTCTTGTAAAGTAATCTAGTCACGCTTCCTTGCATTGAATCACTGAGAGAATTATTTTCCAAACTAAATTTATAATTTCGAACAGAATAGGGCCTAAAAGATCCCAGAATTTAGCGAAAAATTGTTGAGGTAATCCGTCTGAACCGGGGGTTTTCCCTGAAGAAAGTCCACGCATTGCGTGGGTAATTTCAGCCAAAGATAAAAATCCTTAGCAGGATAAAATTTCGCTCTCACTTAATCTGTTTACAAGTTTGTTCAAAAATTCGGTTTGGACTGTTAAATTAACAGGTTCTTGCAAGTACAAATTACGGTAAAAATCGAAATGGGCCGGAATCTTGTGAAAAGACTTCAACACCGGCGGAGTTATAAATAGATTGAACAGTATTTTTCTGAGCACGTGAATTTGGTAAGTTTTTCACCTTCTTCAAGCCTTTTGACTCTGCTACGAATTTGGCTTCCTCTCATTTGGGATAAATTAATGGCCCGAATTTCTCTTTCAAGCGTTTCTATGGTGGTTTTCGCTGAGCTATCTCCTTCAATAAGAGCCCGTTTAGCTTCGATCAAAGAATTTATAGTTGCGTGGCCTTTTAATATCGCGATTTAATAACTTAATATGCGTTGTTTACTTCGACCAAAATCTATAGCAACTAATTTTATAGATTCTTTAAGAAAATCCTACAAAGCTTGAATGGAAGTAAATGCTTTCCAGTACAATGCATGTTTCTTAATAATTTCTGAGATCATATCGCAAATATCAAATTCTAAATTTAGCCTCCAAAGTCCTGGTCCACGGGAAAATGCATTATGCAAATTGCGGCTTAAATCAACAGAATCATGATCGGAAAAAACGCAAGGCAAAATTTCACATTTTAAAAAGGAATCATACAAGTCCTGAGCAATAAAAAAATTATCCAAACGTGTACCGATAGTTTTATCCGCATTATTACCATGTGCATTGTATTTTTCAGTCGGCCGTGTTTTTTTGCGCCAGAGAACACTGTGCAGATCTTTCAAATCCATGGAAATTGTAGGATTTCCTCCAAGCTTATCAGAAACGTTTTCAATGCAGTTAAAATCGCCAGCAATAATTTTAAAAGAGTTCGGAAAAAATATTCATGAATTGTGTCATAAAAGTACGTTCACTTGGATTCGTGGGTGCATAAGTATAAAACCAAATTAATTTTCGTGTCGTCGAGTTCAGTTAAAACACTAACAATTCTACCAGAAGAATCTTTTTTCCATTGTAAACTTTTCAGCGACAAGAATGGCAACGCCGCCTTGTTTACCAAGAGCGGGCGACCAGAAACTTTTACCGCGCCATTTCATTTAGCTGTCAGAGAATTTATCGCATTTTGTCTTGTCGCTAAAGGTTCTTGTAAACAAATAAAATCAGAACGGGAATTTTTCGCAAAATCAAAAACAGAGCGTTGTTTCGCTTCATTGCCAAAACCACGGATATTCAAAGTTGTAAATTTAGCTCTGAATGCAAAAACTTGGAGAAAATTCTTCAGGTAAAATTAACACATTTAACTTAAGCTGAAGCTTAAGTCTTATTATTAAACTAAACAATTTTTGCAAATCACATTTAGACGTTACTTGCTTTTCTGCTTATGTTTGTTTGTCCGATGTCCAGTGTTTCTCTTCTCCGGCAAAGGTTGTTCGCCGTCATATTCATAACGTTCGAGAGTTTTAGTGTCCGTTTTCTCCGCTCCTATGGTACTGGATTCCGTAATATAAAAAACACTTAGCTCTATATTCCTCCAAAAACGCTTGATTTGCAGAGTCACACAGCCTCAAATGCGGTCTTGACCACTGTTCGAGAAATTGTGAAACCTGTCTTAAGTAGCAAACCGCGAAAATGCAGGGAAATAACGACTTTTAAACGGTTTTCTCAGTTTTCTCCGCTAAACACAGCTCCAACTAACGTGTTTACCGAGCTGACGTGACATTCGCCATGTAGCTGCGCGAAGGCGCGAAAATCAAAGCCTCGCTTTCGTTTCAAAATGCCCAACACGGGGGGCGGCGGGCGGACGGACACGCGCCCGCGAAACATTCCGCTTGTCATGACCATGAAAAATGACGGCATGGGTTCTAATATATATAGATAGGCTTAGCCTAACAGCGGAGCTCTCTGAACAGAAACGATGATGATAAGCTTAACTAGGTGAAAGGTCGGAAGCACAAGAATAATTAGAATTAAGATTGACGACCAGGCTATTTTTCAATTTTAGCAATTCTCAAAAACAGTAAGCTTATTACGCTACCGTCTGCACAGTGCATTTAGACTGAACAAATTCCACAAAAGCTCACTGTTTCTGAAATGTGAAACCTCTCTTGAGTAGCAAACCACGAAAAAAAGCAGGGGAAAACGATTTTGCAAA
>JAJGOT010000147.1:0-200000 GCA_022457155.1 Cladopsammia gracilis
ACTATTCTCATTCGCGTAAAAGCCGCCGCATGTCGTTTTGAATGATCGGATAACAACGTGCTCTCGTGGCAGGCATTCTATTGGCCATAAAAGTCCCTAGGGAGATTTTCAAGACCTTTTATACCCCTTGCATTCTAAATCTCTCTCTTCTCGCAAGTCTACTCGACTGGATCATTTCGACAAGTTTCCTTTTTCCGCGTTCTACCAGCGCCGCTGAAGCTTCCTTTTGGCTCACATCCCAGTTAAACCAGAACCAGCAGCCGTGGCCGCTATCGCCCCTGCAGTTGAAGCAGCTCTAGCTCCGCCTGTTGGGGTATCGTTTTTGACCTTTCTTATATTTTCCTCTTCCCGTTAATTTTACACACTTTTCTAGTACATGGTTCTAGTTTTGCATTCCCTTCGTACCGTACTCTTGTGTTGGGTTCTTACGTTGGCGCTTTCGGGCGTCTGTGCAACGTAAACGTGCAAAGTTTAGACCTTTTGTTGCATTTTTTCGTGTCCGTGTAAGGTAGTACGGAACAAAATATCTGCCGGCCCATGGCGTGTAGGCGTTAAAGGTGTTAATCGCATCGGCGCTCTCTGCGTGTGTGTAACGTACCAGATAAGGATTTTACGTTGGTGCTTTATGGCGCCTGTGTAACGTACCAGAGAAGGATTTTTTACGTTGGCGCTCTATGGCGTCTGTGCAACGTACCAGGAAAAGATTTTACGTTGGCGCATTACGGCGTCTGTGCAAAGTACCAGAAGAGATTTTACTTTGGCGCTTTACGGCGTCTGTGCAACGTACCAGAAGAGATTTTACGTTGGGGCTTTATAGCGTCGGTGTAACGTACCGGAGAAAGGTATTACGTTGGCGTTTAATGGCGTCTGTGCAACGTACCGGAGAAAGATTTCACGTTGGCACTTTATAGCGCCGGTCTTTGTAATGTTTGCTCTGTTTTACCTTTTGTTTGCTTTTCCCGTAATTTCTTTATTACCATATTTTGTATTCCCGTGCGTATTATCCCTTGCGCGCTTTTTCGAATCGGGTAAGTGGTCAAGCGGGGTTTTTCATGTGCCTTTTGTCCTGTTTTGCCTTTGTTGTCGAACTGGTTCAGTTGTTATTCCTAGTTCCCCCGTGGGTCAATATATATATTTTATAGTACTCCAGCGCGTATTTATTTTCCCTCTAACGTTTTGTTGAATCCGGGACATGTGTACAAGCGAAGTTTTATATCCCTTTCTCCTGTTTTGCCTTTGTTGGTTTTTTGTCTTAACCTATTCTGCATCCCAAGTGTTTTTCGTCTCACCATTTTAATTTTTAGTACTCCCTTGCGTTTTTATTATCTTTTGCACGCTTTGTACATCGAAGATGCGAATATGCGGAGTTTTTGTCTCGTTTTGTTTCACTCATAAACACATGGTGCATGCTTAAGTTGTTTTTCCGTTTGTTTCCCTTCCCTTCATTCCTCTCCACAGTCGAGTCGTGTTCAGGGGGGATTCCTAAACACATCCCTTTTCCAGTCTTTGGACGGATTCCTGGCTCGACTCGGCTGTGGGGTTCCCTCCCGACCTTCCCTCTCATACAGAATCGTTCTTTCCTATACATCTCCTCTCAGTTGGATTTTTCAAACCGGATCAGCGACGCTGCAAATCATTCTCCGACCTTGGCCTGGTGTAACTGGGAGGGAAAGCCCCACAGCTGGGTCGGGCCACTCCCCTCTATCGAGTCCGTGGCATCAGGACAAGTTTACGCTAACCCTCCCCAAACCCCCTTTTAGAAATCCTAACCAATTCTTCGCGGGAAACCTCCGTAATCATCTTGCCGCTGGGGGAACTCAAGCCGACGAACTATTCTCATTCGCGTAAAAGCCGCCGCATGTCGTTTTGAATGATCGGATAACAACGTGCTCTCGTGGCAGGCATTCTATTGGCCATAAAAGTCCCTAGGGAGATTTTCAAGACCTTTCATACACCCTTGCATGCAAAATCTCTCTCTTCTCGCAAGTCTACTCGACTGGATCATTTCGACAAGTTTCCCCACCCTCCTCCTCTTCAGCGGCGCTGACAACTCGTGTTTAAGCTCACCCTATGCCTTAAGCTCACCTTATGCCTTATGCAAACCATATCTTATCCTTCGTAAGGCATAGAGTGGCTTTATGTGCGAATGTGAATTGTTTACTATTACGGACTTAATTGAGAAGATATTATTTGAGTGCCAATACGAGGAAAACGTGTTTAGTGCAGAAAAAGAAGACGAATATCAAGAAGTGAGTGTGTCGTACTCATGGCATTCGGATTCTGACGTGGAGAAGACAGTTAAGCTAGAGTGCCCAACGGTAGCTTGATTGCATTAGTGTTCAACGTACCTTCATCGCATTCAAATCGTTTCGTGAACATGAGGGTTATCTTGGAGTGCTCAACGCAGCTTTATTAGCAAAGATATAGCAAAGTAAAAGCAAAAAAATTATATATTAAAGTCTAACCATTTTAAATAACAAAACACGCAAGTAAATTCAAATTCAAGACATTATAGAATAAAAAACTTTAACATGCAAGGCTGATCAGACAGCAAATTCGTTCGATTTCTTTTAATAAAATATGCCCGATATTTCGGTTAAACAAAACTAACCTTCATCAGGGGCTAGGAAAACTTAGTGAAGATGGAAACAATATTTAAAAGGGCTAAGATAAAATACTGACACACGATAGGCTAATAAACAAGTAACGGTTGAAAACTAGAAACGGCTAGTAATTATAATAACAATTAACAAATAAACCAAATGATAAATATGTAGAAAATTAAGGCCCAGTTCAAACGTCGAACTTCACATGTGCCAAACCTAATGCAAATGAGCAAGAACAATAGATTTTGCTCATTTGCATTAGGTTCGGCACATGTGAAGTTCGACGTTTGAACTGGGCCTAAATTTCGTCGCGTCTGTTCATTCCATTAGGTTCAAGTGTATTGGCTCTAGTGATTATATTTAAATATGATTCACTCGCTTTACGGGTCATGTCTCTATTAGAATTAATGAGTTCTAATGGGATGATTTGGAGGTCGGTAATGGAGTGTCCGGTGAGAGTAAAGTGATCTGACACGGCAGTAGGTTGATCCTGATGTTCTTTCTTCAAGGCTGTCTCAACTGCACGTCTGTGTTCCCCAAATCGGTCGCTGACTTGTCGTTTAGTCTCACCGATGTATTGTGTATGGCATTTGGCGCATTGGATCATATAGATGACGTTAGTGGATGTGCAGGAGATGCGATGTCGTATTTGTCGTTTTTCACCTGTAGAGAATGTGTAAAACTTGGTTCCTTCTTTGATAAAAGGACATGTTTTACACCGATTTCCGTTACGACGGAAAATTCCAGGTGTTTGAGGGGGTGGTCTGCGATGTACAGCTCTGACAAGAATGTCACGCAAGTTCTTGGATCTGCGGTAGGAAATCAAAGGAGGGAAAGGGAATGCTTCTTTGCATCTTTTAGAAGAATGAAGGTCGTTTCTAGTTTTCAACCGTTACTTGTTTATTAGCCTATCGTGTGTCAGTATTTTATCTTAGCCCTTTTTAAATATTGCAACCGTTTATTTCCATCTTCACTTAGCTTTCCTAGCCCCTGATGAAGGTTAGTTTTGTCTAACCGAAATATCGCACATATTTTAAAAGAAATCGAACGAACTGATTTGCTGTTTGATCAGCCTTGCATGTTAAAGTTTTTTATTTAGTTCATTGCTGATCCTGATCTGCTCAAAGATCAAGTAGTCATACCCTCATTTCGAACTAATCTCAGGAGATTCTGCCCGAGAGTCATCGGAAGATTTTTTTGGAATAGTATTCCGCAATTAATCAGAGACAAACCATCTAGAAAGATGTTTAGAAAAGCACTTTTACGCTGGTACCTTGCTCAATACTAATGAAACATCATCTCTTTTGACATTTACCAAGCTATTTTATAAGTTTTCCTTTACTTTTTATACTAAAAAATTACAAGTTTTTGTTTATACTTATATAACTTTAGGGGCACAATATTAGTTTATCTAGACGTGCCCCTCTCCTCTCCTTCCTAATATAATGTGATTTAATTTAATTATTAACATCTGTAAAGGTTTGGAGTAAACAAATAAATGAAATGAAATGAAAAAGATCCAGTTACATTTTGCTACTGTTTGTTCAAGTGGTCCTTGCAGTTTTACAGAAGTTATTGGAATTCAACAATTCTTCCAAAACTTAACTTCAAATACTACTCATATTACCGTTTTTCACCTTTTTTCCTGTTCCACGGTTATGAACAGGGAATAGGGAACGGGGAATCGGGGAATGGGGAATCGGGGAATGGGAACGGGAAATGGGAACGGAGAATGGGAAATAGGGAACGGAGAATGGGAAATAGAGAACGGGGAACGGGGAACGGGGAATCTTTGTAATGGAGAATCTTTAAAAGCGGGAATCTTTAAAACGGGGAATCTTTAAAAGCGGGAATCTTTAAAAGCTGGAATTTTTAAAAACGAGGAATCTTGCGGGAATCTTTAAATTGTGGAATCTTTAAAACGGGGAAATCTTTAAAATGGGGAATCTTTAAAATCGGGAATGTTTAAAATGGGGAATGTTTAAAACGGGGTATCTTTAAAAAGGGGAATCTTTAAAATTCAGCTCAGTGAAGTTCACAAAGTACATATCGAGGTTGTTTTGATTGTCTTTTATGACTGCATGTAAGGCTTTCTAAGACAATGTTAAATGAAAATATATTCCTGTTGTTGAAATCAGTTTTAAATGATTAAATAAGCTAAGTGTTCTTTTGTCGATGTGCTTTTTCTTGTGGTTTTGGTTTTAAAAGCTCATATTTTTTTCAAATTATTATTCGTGGGAATTTTTTGTCATAAAAGGTGACAGGTCTAATCCTGCTCTTCGCTAAAAGCATTTTAGCCCAGCTTTAGAATATTCAATAAGCCTACCCCAAGTACGTACCTGAGAGACTTTTCTGTTGTTATAAACTAGATGTCATTTATTCGATCTTAAGAAAAATCTTTAGCTCTGATACTGACAGGAGGAATTTACACTTTCCAGTGACGTCTAGAATAAATTATTTAGTTATGCGTCGTTTGTTTGCTAGCTCTTGGTATAACAATGGAGTTTTTTTCGCTCACTTTGAAAGAGTTGCAAGATCAGTAGCAGGCGCTTAAGTAGAAATTATTCGCTGCTTAGGATCAGTTCATTTCTCAGTCCGTGATTTAATGTGAGCGCAAGTCTGCGGTAAGGATAACTTGCGAGATAGTGATATATTCTCACCGGGGCTACCAACTAACAATGCCTCAGGATGTAATATTAAGATATGGGATAGGCCAGCCCTTCGGCTAAAGCTCCCTGGCAACTCACCGGAAGCAGAGTGTGCTAGGAAAAACCAGAGTGGAAGCACCAAAATGTACACTTTCCTCCCAAAACTCAGAAATACGGTAAGCATGAAGCAGAAGATCATGAAGATAATGTGTCCTCCTCCCATAACTCAGAAAATCCTCCCTCCTTGTAGGTAGACTTGCCGCAAACTAAAACCGGCAAAACGGACTTGGAGAAGGTCAGCTAACCTTGTGGTAGCACTGAATTAATGGAAGGGAGCCTTATCATAAGAAAACAGGACAGAAAAAATAGTAACCGCGCTGTAAGCCACATTTGAGTACTAACGGCTACCACCGCTACAAGGGCACAGGAAGTAAAGAGAACTGTATCTGTAACTGTAACTGTAAGGCAACAGCCCTAGTTAGGATAACGTCGTAGAATCTTTTTCCAACCCCTGGACGTCGCAAGTCTGACTGTGAATGTCTGACTACCTCCAAAAACGAAAGAAACAACAAAAAGGTTTTGGTTTCCAAAAAGTACCGTGTTAGCCAAGACCGTAACCAATAACATGGAAACTTGATGTAATGGGGCACCGGGGCCGCCGCGCTTTGGGGTAACCCTACATAATACCAGCAAGCAGACAAAACGTAGGCGCACAGCCTAATTCCGAGCATTGAGGAAAAAACATAAAAAGAAACACCGCTAAGAGATGGGTATAACCCCAAAGCGAAGCAACCCCGAAATACCCCGTCCAGGGACAGAGCAATGAAGGATATTAGACAATCCCTTCAAGGAAGCTTCGCAAAAAAGGTCACCCACGAAAAAAGACAGAATACAAACTATAGACGGACACTAAAAGATAACACAGCGTTAGAAAACAGACTAGAATTGAAGTCCACTAAGGTAGGTCTGGAAGAGCTCCCCAGGCAAACGCGTTGCTGGCGGGAAATTACATATAGCAGCGCAAAACACAACTCCAATTAACAGCTAAAACAAAGCAGCCGTGATAAATTGCGAAAGGCCGCGCAAATAAAAAATACCTTGCCAAATTATGTAGTGAAAGGGTCCATTCACAACGCAAACATATGTGCTAACGACAAATTCCATGACCAGCGCAAACAAATCCGTTAGTGAAAATATCCCTTTAACAGCGTAAACACACTAGTTCGCGAGAGCTCCATAGACCCGCGAGACAAATTTGCTAATGAAAAAGTCCGTTAAACAGCGCAAACATAGCTCGTGGACAATCCAATTAGCAAGGAAAGCATATATGTTCGTGGAAATTCGCTTGACCAGCGCAAATAAATTTTTCTAGTGAAAAAGTCCGTAAAACGGCGCAGAAACATATTCGCCAAGGGAAAACTTGATACAACCGCGTAAACACATTCGTTTGTGAGAAGAGGTCCATTTACCAGCGCAAACAATGTTGCCAGAGAAAAAAGTCCACATAACAGCGTAAACAAGAGAAACACATACGCTCGAGAACTCCATACAACAGCGGAAACACATACGCATGTAAAAATTTCCGTTAAACAGCGCGAACACATTCGCTCATGAAAAGAACCATATAACAGCGCGAGCGTATTCGCTAGTGCAAATTCCGTTAACCATCGTAAGCATATTAGCTCATGAAAGACCATCTAACAGCGCAAACATATTCGCTCGTGAAAATTCCATTAAACAGTGTAAACGGACTCGCCGGCCCGTGAAAAATTCCATCTAACAACGCAAACATATTCGCTCGTGAAAGTTCCATACATACATACATATAACATATAACAGCGCAAGCATATTCGCTCCGGAAGGTTCGGTATAACAGCGTAAACATGTTCGCTCGTGAAAGTTCCATTAAGCATTGTAAACATATTCGCTCGTGATAATTCCGTCTAACAGTGCAAACATTCGCACGTGAAAGTTCCATATAACAGCATAAACATATTAGAGTGAATTCGTATAACCCGTGTTTTATATGCTAATGAGCCGCGTTTTATTGTAATGAGCTGTGTACAATAAAACAAAGGGAATTGAGACGGCTGACTTTTTATTTGTTATAAAATTAATTAAAATCTTTTTGAAGCATTGTTTGGGGTTTTCGACCACACGCCTATTGTTTTATTGTACATAGCTCATTAGAATATAACACGATCATTAGCATATAAAGCACGGGTTATACGAATTCACTCTACTCGCTCGTGAAAGTTCCGTATACCAGCGTAAACATATTCGCTCGTGAAAATTCCATTAAACTGTGCAAACATATTCGCTCGAAAACATTTTATGATGAAAAGTACCATATAACAGCGAAAAACAAATTCGCTCGTGAAAGTTTTATATAACAGCGTAAACATATTCGCTCGTGAAAATTCCATCCAACAGCGAAACATATTCGCTCGTGAAAGTTCCATATAACAGCGTAAACATATTCGCTCGTGGAAATCATCTAGCAGCGTAAACGTATTCGCTCGTGAAAATTCCATCCAACAGCGAAACATATTCGCTCGTGAAAATTCCATCTAACAGCGTAAACATATTCGCTCGTGAAAATTCCATCTAACAGCGTAAACATATTTGCTCGTGAAAATTATTTAGCAGCGTAAACGTATTCGCTCGTGAAAATTCCATCCAACAGCGAAACATATTCGCTCGTGAAAGTTCCATATAACAGCGTAAACTTATTCGCTCGTGGAAATTATCTAGCAGCGTAAACGTATTCGCTCGTGAAAATTCCATCCAACAGCGAAACATATTCGCTCGTGAAAATTCCATCTAACAGCGTAAACATATTCGCTCGTGAAAATTCCATCTAACAGCGTAAACATATTCGCTCGTGAAAATTATTTAGCAGCGTAAACGTATTCGCTCGTGAAAATTCCATCCAACAGCGAAACATATTCGCTCGTGAAAGTTCCATATAACAGCGTAAACTTATTCGCTCGTGGAAATTATCTAGCAGCGTAAACGTATTCGCTCGTGAAAATTCCATCCAACAGCGAAACATATTCGCTCGTGAAAATTCCATCTAACAGCGTAAACATATTCGCTCGTGAAAATTCCATCTAACAGCGTAAACATATTCGCTCGTGAAAATTATTTAGCAGCGTAAACGTATTCGCTCGTGAAAATTCCATCCAACCGCGAAACATATTCGCTCGTGAAAATTCCATCTAACAGCGTAAACATATTCGCTCGTGAAAATTATTTAGCAGCGTAAACGTATTCGCTCGTGAAAATTCCATCCAACAGCGAAACATATTCGCTCGTGAAAGTTCCAAATAACAGAGTAAACATATTCGCTCGTGGAAATTCCGTATAACAGCGTAAACATATTCGCTAGTGGAAGTTCCGTCTAACAGCGTAAACATATTCGCTAGTGGAAATTCCATTAAACAGCGGAAACATATTCGCTCGTGAAAGTTCCATATAACAGCGTAAACATATTCGCTTGCGAAAGTTCCAATAAACAACGTAAGCAAATTCGCTCGTGAAAATTCCATCCAACAACCCAAAAATAACCCGGTTAAAATAACCCGGTAAAAAAGTGAAATAACCGAGTTAATTTTATGAGCGGCCGCACTTAAGAAGGTTGAACTTAAAACGTGAGAGATATAGAGGATATTACATGGCCGCTTGAAGATACGAAATTTCTCTTCTCGTGTTGAAAAATATTTCACGAGTGAGTGCAGCGAACGAGTGAAATATTTTTCAACACGAGAAGAGAAATTTCGTATCTTCAAGCGGCCATGTAATGTTCTGTTTATTATATAAACACCAATGAAATCAAACCATTTCACTTTAATATTTTTTTGTAGTCCTAAAGTAGAACTTTGATCTTTTCACGTGTGAAGATAACATGTTATTCTCACGTGTGAAGATATGATGTTTACGCGCGAAAGCTCACCTGGTATTTCATTGGTGTTTATATAATAAAATGTTATAATTTGCTAGCGAGAGCTACACAAAACAATACGAATAATGAGCGAAACAATACCTCTGCACGTGCATTTTTATATTGTTATTGCTAGTAAAAATTCCATAACAGCGCAAACACATTCGCTCAGTGAAACAATTTCATTACACAGCGTGAACATATGAGCTAATGAAAAAATTGTACGAAACAAGGCCCAAAGTAAGAAGCTACAGGAATGCGAGCGAAAAACTCCAAGCTAGTAACAAACTTAAAGGCTTGCGAACCACAAAGGAAGTACAATTCCCGACCTAACATAGAGAAAAGCGAACGGCACACTTACCGGGAATGACTGGGACATGTGCTATGGTGAAAACAAAACAAAAACCGTGGCGCAGCGATGATACAGGACTGAGGGCTTGAACGTACTTAACTAATCCTCCCCGAGCGCCATGAAAGGACTTTTGAGGTTATGAAGGACTGATCGCACCAGAATAAGATTATATAGCCAACAACGTGCCGGAGGTTGCGCAACCCATTCCCACACTACTATTCTTGGGGTTTAAAGTTACGTAATATGTTGAACTTCGCCATTATTTGAAGGAATCCCCGGTGAGAATAGTGTTTCTTCATCACGGCTAAAAGAGTCTAAGATCCAAGTCTTATGCGATAGTCATGGTCTATATTGGATTAGTGGCATCCTGCAATTGTTTTTAGCTCCTCAGAGTTTATTCTGCGTTTAAGTTGACATGATTTTAGGAGCTAGGCAGTACCTCCATTGTCAGACGTATGGCGTCATTGCATCCGGTTTGAAATATGAATCTCTAGCATGTTTAATAGCTGTTTTGTAATTCTTACGGTTTTGTATACTCTTTAAGTTGTTATAAAAGGTGACAGGCCTAACACAAATCTTGCTTGTCACTAAAAGCATTTTAGCCCAGCTTTAGAATAAGGCTATCCCAAGTACGTGCCTGAGAGATTTTTCGTTTTGGATCAAAACAAAGATATGACAGGCCTGTTGCCCGCCTGATGTTGTCGTTCCTTTGATATCAGGGAAAAATCTCTAGCCGTGATGCTGACAGAGGGAATTTACGCTTTCCAGGGACGTCTTAATTATTTAGTTATCGCTTGTTTGCTCGCTCTTGGCATAACAATGAAACTTTCAGATAATATTTTGCACATCGGTAAGCATGCACAGTGAATGTTTTAAAAAAATCCATCGAGCCGTTTCTCAGATTTTTGCAAAAGCGATTAAAATCGAAAAATACCCAAACATTGCACAGGAAGCGATGTTAGGAAAACAGGTAGTTCTCAAGATCGCAAAAGGGAAAGTAAACAAAACTTTCAAGGTTTTACAAACATAACATCAAGCTACTTTTTGACATTATCATTAAGTAATTTCACAAAACCAGTGTTAATCACTCGATCAATTTAATACCAGTACACAAATAGTAAGGTTTGAAATGTTATTGCGATTTATTTGAATTCAAACATACAGAATTTTTTTATTCTTGCAAAATATATATGCCATATACCATATTTTAAGATGTCTATGTGGGATTTTCAATGCGAAATCTTAAACGCGCTAAATTTCACTTTTACTGATTTCTGAGTTTCTTGTTTATCGTCGTCATGGTAATATCGATTTTACCAGAAAACATATCTTGCCAAACTTCAACTCAAAACCAGTTAGTGGTGAAAATTTCACGCTGATCTGACTTGGAGAAGACCGCTTAAAAGCCGATTGAAAAATGTTGGTATGGTCTCCAGAAAACTGTATCGAACAACCTTAAGATTTCCCATTTTAAAGATTCCCCGTTCCCCGTTCCATGTTTTAAAGATAGCGGGCCGTTGTGGCGTGCAGGAAAGACAGAAACATATCCGGTGAACATTACAAGAAAAGACAGAAAAGTCAAGACAATATAGCACTGTGACAGCTTGAGACTCAGTTGAGGCAAAAGGTAGTGAGAATTGCTTTTCAGTGTTTGCCTGCCAGCTCCGATGTCTTTCGTAATAAAGTATTGTGGAATGTCCGGTTTCCGGAAGATTACAAAGAATGGGAAAGAGCGAATCTCAAAACGGTCTTAAAAATGAAATTAAAGTTGGAAAAATATCTATTTGCTCAATTCTTTCTTTGAAGAATAGAGGAATTCTAAGGATATGCACTTTTTTGTCCTGACTTCCTGACTGAATTTAAGTCCCAAAATAGCAATGAACAATGATATACGAATGCGTGAACGGACTCTGACCGATCAATGACAGATATTGTAGCGACGATGAGTGGCAACATGTGCGTTTAGAATCACCATAGGTGTCATAGATCATGGTCAGTAATCAGTTCTTTTCTTCTACAAAATCTCCGTAAAATTCTGAGATGTTTATATATCTTATATACTAGTAGTAATCATAGATTATAGTGCGTCTCCTTATACCGTAGCACCTCGTCTTGACCTACGTAGTACCTCAGTTTCAACCACTGTTGAAAGGGGCTATATCATGAGATATGTCACGCAGGCAAAAACGTCGGGCCGACATCAAACAAATTCACGCTATCGCCGTGGAATCGGGCAAAATCCTTCAATTCTTCCCGTTCTGTGTACTCCCAAAGGTCTCAGATTTTTCCGACATAAATAGTATATTTGTCTTGATTTCATTTCGGTTTATATTTCTCCGATTCTGAAATGATACGCCTCAGTACTTGGTGTGATATCCACAAGGATTTTACCGACTAAATAAATGTAGATATCTCAATGTCTGGAAGTTGCATTTAGCATATGTTTAATCAAGATGGCGCAGATTTGGTACCGACACTTTTCTCGATTCGTTCCGCCTAGACGACGCGCTAAGCATGCTTGATACTATTGTGACGTTTCAAGATGGCGCAGATTTGGTACCGACACTTTTCTCGATTCTTTCCGCCTAGCCGACAAGATTAGGAAGCGTCTCCTTCGTCGACGCAATAAACATCTACAAACGTGGATAAACGTAAACATTTTTCCGATGCGTTGTGGTACATATCAAAGATTAAAATTGGATGATCCTAGCTTGTTTTTGAACCGGCTCTGCTCGATAGTTCTGACAGTTCTGGTCAGAATTAATTCTGTATCGCGATGATCCGCAATTTGCACATACAGTTTCACAGTTGAGACCAGTTGAACCTCTCGAACTCCCCGTAATCTCGAAGTCGAATCCATTTCCTTTCGGTGACCTTCGATTTACTTTTTCAGTCATTTACTAAATGAGTCTAATGAAAGTGCGAGATGTTGGAAAATAGCGGGGTTCAACAATATTTTCGAAGTCTTCATCAAGTTCCTTCCCAAAAAGTCATAAAAGACCATAAAAAGAATTGACTTACCTTTTCCACCCTTCCGAGGCTTTTGAGTCTTATGAACCTTGTGTGATTAGTGTCGACTTCTGATTTTTTTTAATTGTTTTCGTTTCCTCTTTTCCTCCTTGTGTTTTTCCATGACTGTGTGTGTACTTGTGGTACGGGAAGAGTTACTTATTGACTCTTATTTGACGATATAAGATCACCAGAATTCAGAACACAATGAAAGACTTTGAAATAAATGAGCGCCAAAAATCAAACTGCACGTCCGATCCAAGAGAAATAAATTGTTTGCAAGCAAAAGATAAAGAAAAAAATATATTTGCTGGAAGTATGGCAGTTGAACGGAGACACAAAATAAATTGTTTGCAGCAGGTGCCGCATATAAAAACGTGTGAAAATTTTCCACCCTCCCCCCCAGTCCAAAAAATAATGGTCCGTCAATAATAATAATAATAATAATAATAATAATAATAATAATAATAATAATAATAATAATAATAATAATAATAATAATAATAATAACAATTTATTCACAGACCGTCGCGTGTTGATATGGACGATATGGTCTATGGTCATTGGTAAATTGCACAACTTTCTGAAGTCGCTGTCTATTTTCAGAGTTTATCGTGTCGCTGTCGTAATTTGTCGTATTTTTGAAGCGGAATCGAGTTGCTTGTCGCTGTTCAGAACGGCTCGTGTCGGCAGTTTTCGGGGCCATGTCGCTTGTCGCTTTAACTCCTTGGAAGGCCTCTTTGAGCCGAGATGTTTTGAAAACAGCTTCGCATTTTCAGTTGGCTAAAAAAGGAAACGAAACCTAATCACCAGCTCTATTCCTACAAGAGACACCATTCTGCCCGAAGGTACACAATTTTCGAGTCAACGGAAAAAGCGACAAGTAAAAGATTTTCATTTGCCTTTTTTTACAATAGTCTACCTTAGTGAATTTTTTAGAGAAAACATTTCTCTTTTTAGGGTCTTTTTACTGAACTTATTCACATGCACAGAGTTCTTATTTTGTCTCATACATCCACATATACACTGCACATATAAATTGGCTGTTTAAAAACATTGCCAGTAAATCAATTTTAATCCCAAATGAAAATCGTTGCAATATATTTTAGTTATGTTTAAATATCAATAAATAAAGATAGTAAATATTTTTAACCTTCGTACATCTTTCCCAAATTTCGATTGAAAAGAAAATTTCCATTGTAATGCAATACAAGTCATTGCTACTAAAATACTGTGAATACAAAAAATAGAAAAACTTCAATAGACCATTTAGCAGCTTTACACATATTACCTATCACGTCTATACTACATTTACCTATCAAAGGCACCCAAATTTTCCAATTCCTCTTGTTGTTGTTTTTTATTAACCTTACGTTTTCCGGCATTAACGAGATGAGAGCTTTAAGAGCCAAGGCTCTTCTTAAATCCTTGGCTTTAAGAGCCAAGTTGCAATCCATTTCCATCCTGGCCATCCGCAGCCAAAGATAACAAATTCAAGCTTCTGTGCACTGATAGAGTATTTGTTAACAAAACTGGACCATTATTTGTAGGTTTCCATTGAAACAAATATGTTTTTTGGCTTTTCAAAGTGATACTAAAAATAGGTGACAGTGTCCCTTTAAGTCAATGTAAGTGGATTCTAGAAAATTAACTCAAATATAACAGCAAAATATTTCAATGGGGGTGCGATTTTGTTTAAAAAGTGGGATACACTTAAGCTCGATTGTCACTAAAAATATTTTCCCCAGTCAAATCGAATTCTATTATATTATTGCTAAATAATAGCTGTAAGTTTTCGCAAAGTTTTATAGCCATCGTTTTCCGGCTGAAAAAGTTATGACCCAAAGTTTGTCATAGACGAGTGCGCCCGAAATAACAACGGAGCTACCTTAAACAACGGAGGTTTCAAGCGATCATTGCTTTGTGATAAATATATTGTTCTATCTTTGTAGGTGTCATGAAGGCAACAAAAGGTTGGATTATACAGTTATTTGCGAGTAACATTAATATCAATAGGCCGAAAACAAAAGTCATATTAATAACTAAAATACTAAAGATGTCCTAGCCTAGCCAAGCATGTGCGTTTATTAAGAGCGTATGTTACCAAAAATCAAACAATTTCAAAAATTTCTGGCAATCGAAAAAAAATGGATTTCGCTTATATTCTCAACTTAGGTAGCCCTTATGTGAAACAAATCACTGCATAGTCAGTTTGGCTAAATATCGATTTGTTTCAGAGAAAATCGATAATAACTGAATACCGCCAAAATGCCACTTTAGGGACTCCAAATTTATGCCGAGTTTGGAAGCTTCGCGTGAAAAAATAAAGCACTCTAAAGGGACAATACCTGTCAAATCTTAGAGAATGACATCAAAAAGGTACATTGAAGGTGATTTTAGCGCTTCGAGTCCTTTATGCTTTCCCCCCTTGCTGGCACCAACTGGCAGAATTCAGAGCTGCATAGCCTGAAGCTTGTTTGGTGGGCCCAAATATAGTCAACCAAACGCATACAAGGATGGAATTAAATGGCTATGAACGAAGGCCCATAGCCGGTTTAATAAATTATAATTTTTGATCATGATTAATATCTACAATAAAATATAACACGATTTCCGAATCCAAACGAGGGAAAGCGTGGCTACAACAGCGAAATAAACACTAAGAAGATAATAAGATACAGCACATAAACGATTGAATACGTACCTCTACGCAGATGTAAAAAATTACACTTCATTCACCAGTAAGAAGAAGTGAATGCCACAACAGCGGTTGACAATACCACATGCAACGCAACCCCGTAGGGGGAATAGTCCAATTGAATTCTCTGTGACCCCTCAGCATATACCCGGATGCTGTCACGCCACATGTAACGCAACAGCTGTAACTATTATCACAAACAGGCAGAAAAGCATAAAAATCCTATTTGCGAGCAAATATTTTATTTAATTTACAAAGTGTAATTAATTTTACTTGACACACCTTAACTCGTTTAAAAATAGGTCAAACTCATCGCTGAAGTTAAACATGAACGAAGCGAAATAATTGGTCAAAAATTTCGTATTTGAAAGATGAAGGGATGTTCTTTTGGATCCCAGAAGGAATTTTTGGGGAAATGATCCAGCGCGATGCCTTCGGATTTCAAAGTTGCTTAAAATTCGTTAATTCAACTGAGCACGGAGAATCGATCTTATCAGCGTTATGTAAATATCTCGCGCTAAGGTTTAATTCTTCCTAATTTAAAGTTCAAATATTTCAAATTTAAAACATAGAAATGCTTACCTTGATGCTGCTGAAACATTTTTATGAGCGTTGAAGTCTTTGTAATCTTCCTTCATGAAAAATGTAAGCCCGCCGCGAGATTTATATACTGTGAAGCGATATCTCGTGTACAAATCAAGTAATTTACCGTTTTGAAGTGACGATTTTTTTCACCCGTTTTTAAATACAGGCCAGTGTCAAGTGCTTAACCTAAGTAGGTTTTACTTCTTAACAGTTTGGATTTGAAAAGCAGAAGGCGATCGATCGATTATTTAGGCAAGCGGAAAGTCGTTATCACAAAATCATCTGTTTGTTGTCTTGTGGAATGTGGCTAATTAATTCAGAAGAGCGCACGATTTTTTGACAACGAACGCCAGCGGTTAAAACTTTAAGTCTGAAAACTATAAATGACAAGAAAATGCTCAGCCGATCGTTTGGCACGTTGGTCGAAGTGTTAATGTTTTTTATCATTGCGTCGACGAAGGAGACGCTTCCTAATCTTGTCGGCTAGGCGGAACGAATCGAGAAAAGTGTCGGTACCAAATCTGCGCCATCTTGATACGTCACAATAGTATCAAGCATGCTTAGCGCGTCGTCTAGGCGGAACGAATCGAGAAAATCTGCGCCATCTTGAAACGTCACAATAGTATCCAGCATTCCCACCGCGTGGAAATGAATCAGTCAGGCATCCTGGGGAGCTGGGGTTCCGAAATGTCACATGTGAATAATCTATTTGTCTTGGTTTAGTTTCGGATATTTTCCCGATTTTGGAATCGTACGGCTCAATATTTCAATGCCTACTAAAAGTACGCAGTGGAAAAATTGGACGAAGGTTCTTCTCCGGACCAAGTAAGTTGTTGGGTCTCTTTGGAATCAAGCAAGAAGTTATCCGATTTTCCTCGCTACCGTTCTGGTATGTTTTGAATGTTCTATCTTAATTTTGCCTTGGTTCTCTGCCTGATTTGGGAAGCTTTCACCTAAATACCGACGTCGTTCTTCGCGATGTTCTACGGTACGGTGCAATTCGCTGTATGTCTTGTAGCAATAATTCACTGACCAGACTGACCGGCCGCGCCGGGCGAACGCAGATTAACTTTACAGTGCTCGACATTGCGCCTGTATCGGGCTCATTTGCGACTAAAGATTTCGTAGTTTTGTGACTAAAATTTGTCTAGCTAATAAAGGAATTATATTCAACAGTCTTGTGTCTAACTTGCAACTGGTAGTTGTAATTTTATCCGAAAAATCCTGCGAAATTCACGTTGAATGTTGCGTGACTTAATCGTCGATTTCATGAGAAGTTTATCAAGGGAGCACTTTTTCAGGCTTTCTCAGAAATTTCTCATTTCCGGTTCCGGTATTAATATAATGTATGTATGATTTCAGAATCGGAGAAATAACCGAAATGAAATCAAGACAAATATACTATTTATATGTCGGAAAAATCTGAGACCTTTCGGAGTACACAGCACGGTAGGATTTTGCCCGATCCCACGGCGATAGCGTGAATTTGTTTGATGTCGGCCCGATGTTCTTGCCTGCGTGACATATCTCGCGACATAGCCCTTTTAAGCAGTGGCTGAATTAATTCATGAAACTGAGGTACTAGGTTCGATACTAGGTCAAGACGAGGTGCCACGGGATAAGGAGACGCACTATAATCTATGATTACTACTAGTTGTAATATTGACGTTAAATAGCTGCCTGTTGACCTGACAGCTAAAAAATATAGTTGCGTGACAGAATATATCACTTCCGGGCCGGAAGCATTTACGCACTTCCGGTGTCTTTGCTTCCCCTCTGTAAACTTATTTTAAAAGAGACTGACCCACCCAGTTTGCATTGCGCGTTTCTCTTATTGTTATGATACGGCTCTATTCCATATTTGGGCAAGCATATCATCTCTTGCACGAGTGAATTTCTCATCTACAATCCAGTATGGACTTTCGGGGGCCCTGAAAATGGCGGATGAACCAACGTAGGCGCGCAATGCAAACTGGGTGGATCAGATTCTTTAATAAAAATAGTGATTAGGAATAGGGATTAAAAATTAGAGTAATAACTTTATTATAGTCATAAACGATAACTATTGATTTTTTTAATAAAAAACAGGGTTGAACAACTATATATATATAATATATATATATATATATATATATATATATATATATATATATATATAGGGGTATCGAATGGTCCCTTAAAATTTTCAAGTGCTCGCAAAATGTGGCCTTTGCTCAATTTGCTCGCAAAATTTAGACCAGTGCTCGCTCGCTTGTGCTCGCAAAATATTTGCAATTGCTCGCATTCTCGTTAAAATTTGCTGATTGCTCGAAATTTCATAAATCGTCATTTGTAGGTTTCTTGGTGCAGAAATAAATGTTCTGTCAAATGCGATCAAATATACTATTCAATAGGAAGACTTGCAGAGAGCAATATATCACAGGACGTCCAGAGATTGAAAGGATGGGGCATATAAATTCTGATTTGAATAACGTGGGAGAGGCCCGGGGGAGAGGTGGCTCTTAGAAATGAAATTTGTCATTATGATACAAGCTAATACAGTATTGCAAATTTACGAAGTGCTCGCTGCTCGCCTGTTGCTTTTTCTAAAGTGCTCGCTGCTCGCGAGAGAAATTTGATGACTGCTAGTGTTCGCAAGAAACAACACAGTGCTCGCATGCTCGCAAAGACCATTCGATATCCCTATATATCATTGGTGATTCTTTATTTGCCATTATCAATTGTTGTGCTAGAACCCTTGCAGGCTGTCATGGATGCAAAAAGCCGTACTCTTCTCTAGGCTAGGCTGCGAGCAGTCTTTTCCTCATGCTGCCTTTTTTGGCACGAGAAGTCCGCGAGACGAAGCAAACCGTTTTGGTGTTTTTCGTAATTTACATATTAATTTTATAAATCCACTCGCGCGTTATCGGATGTGAGGGAAAAGGGGCGATAGCTCGCAGTCTAGCTCTAGACTTAGCCTGTTCCAGGCTCCGAGATAGTGGGGAACGCGCGAATTAAAAAAAAGAAAGAGAAAAATCACGGGAGAACTGGTAGAGGGAGGTCGGCGGAGCCTGTAAACATTTCTTTACCGACGCTCTTCCGCCCTCTTTTGGCAAGTTTTGCGATAATCCAATTTTCTGTCGTCAAAATGTTAAAATTTCAATTAACAGAAACAGTTCTCGAATTTCTCGCGCGAGTATTTCGCGCAAAAGCCGCATGTATTGCAAGACGCGTACGCCGACGAAAATATTGTACTCGAATCTCGAAGTCCACCCTTCAAAGCGCTGCAGATGTTGTAGGAAAAACGTAGCATGTAGAGGAACCAAGGTGCCAAGAGTTTCTTTGTTCAATGTAGTGAGAAATAAGGAATTGCTGGCGTTTTCTCGAACCGAGATGCTGGAGATTCAAATATTTCAAACCGGATGCAACAATTGACGCCATACGTCTGACAATGGAGGTACTGCCTAGCTCTGAGAAACACGTCAACTTAAACGCAGAATAAACTCTGAGGAACTAAAAACAAGTGCAAGTGACTATCGCTTAAGACTTCAAGGATCTTAGACTCTTTTAGCCGTGACGAAGAAACACTATCTCGCAAGTTATGCTAACCGCAGACTTGCGCTCACATTAAATCACGGACTGGGAAATGAACTTAAGCATATTATTCTAAAGCTGGGCTAAAATGCTTTTAGCGACGAGCAGGATTTGTGTTAGGCCTGTCACCTTTTATAACAGTCGCTAGACTGTGAAACTCATTACAATGCAGTGAGAAGAACACGTACTGCATAAATGACACTGAATGGAGATAAATAGATTTGAGCTCCGGAAAATCCGCCAATTCTCAACTACAAAGCGGAGCAGTGACTGAAATGCGCTTGATCCATACTCTCTTTGAAACATTGCATAGCTTTATAAAAAGCTACAATTACCTCTGAAAATTCGGACCAACATATCACCAGTCCATGAAAGTACGACCTAGGCTTGCAATAAAAACACTGCTTGGCCTAGCGAAAATAAAACTAATTGCAAGAAACCATTGACGGTCGATAATTTCATACTAAAAGATCCGACTACCTGAGGGATTCAGAGAGAGTGAAAAACCTTACATTGTTTTTAAACTTCTACTAGAAAATGGCTACATGAGCACAGGAAGAGGTCAAACAAAACTGAAGAATTATAGCCGCCGATTGAACAGAGCTCCAGAACGGAAGAAAGCCGCCGAGTTGAAGAAAGCCGCCAAGTTGAAGAAACCAGCGTTGAAGAAAACCGCCGAGAATACAGCATAATTTCAAAATGACCTCTAAATTGAAACTTGCTCAAAGCCTACATGCAATGTTCTAGGTTTTACTGCAGAGCTGTTCCAACAAATGCCATGTTGGCATAATAAGAACATCGCTATTAAACAGACGTCCCGAGAAAGAGGTCAAAACTGGCAGACAGCTTAAAAACACAAATGACCTCGAGACCAAAGTCTGTATCATTTTGCGATTTCAGAAGGCTTTTAATTCAGTCACCTCGAAATCTCCATATACCCGCTACAAATACATGAAGCATCATTTTGCGAGCTTAACTATGAAATGGCTAAAACACTCGCGAGGGAGACGTGTAGGCCTGTCACTCTTTATTGCACCAGAGGGTATACCAGGAGCTGGTATACCGGAAAGAGCTTTTAAAAGAAATGTTTACAGGCTCCGCCGACCACCCTCTCCCCAGTTCCCCCGCGATTTTTTCCTTTTTTTTTACTTCGCACGTTTCCCACTATCTCGGAGCCTGGAACAGGCTTCTCTAGACTGTAAAACGGATTCAAAACATGCGGGTTTTTTTTTCAGAAAAAAGCCTAGAGAGGTGATAAACATGAATCCTCGTGCACAAGCCATGCACGCCCTGAAACACCCTCACTCACTTTACATTTACATTTGCTTAACGCTTCTACTATATGGCGGCGCGAGGTCAGTCGCACGCATATATACATATTTCTATATTCAGTGTATCCAAACTGCCTTTTTGTGTATTAAATAAATTACGTTTATCACTAGCCGGCCTTCTAGAGGCAGTGTCGACGAGACTCGGGCGCAGCTATCTGAGTCATCTTATACAGAGAAATATTGATAACGCTCTAAAATAACGCAACTTTTTTTTCTCTGGAATACCGTAATTTGTCGTACTTAAGGTGGCTCGACTGGATTTTTTGGGGGCGATACCCTCCAAGTTTGAGCATTAACTACGACGCCATTAACAATGCTATGGACAAATGATCACCACAGCTATAATAAATAAAGATGAAAATTTGTTAAGACCAGTGTGAAACTAACATCGGAGTTGCCATAGCAACGTAATGACGCCATGACGTATTTTACTTGTCGTCGTATTTCTCGGCACCAGGAGGTTTTTTCGGCAATCGCTTAAGGGAGCTTGTACTTCCCATAGCCGCCCCGAATATGGCAAAGATTGAACAAATTCTATGAGAGCGTTTTTGAAATTTTTGGGGATGAAGTTTTGGGGATTATAAATACAGTGAAAAACATACTATCGACATAATTGGCAAATATCTAAAGAAAACGATGGGCTTTGGGAAGGCAGTTTCATCTCATAGTATTTTGATTCCATCTGAGATCGTGTGTGAAAAAGTGATGGGGATTGCTTTGGCCGATTGCGAGAAAGTAATATTTGATTGGTGTGCGTTCAGATGCTCTTGTTGCCATTTTTGTGTGTAATTTGGTCTACGCCTACAAATGTGATGATAATTTGGAAACCGCTTGATAATTTTTTTTTAAAATTTGACAATCTCGAGATTAACCATCAATTTATATGGCCTGCAAGTTTCAAGAACATTGAAAACGTGCAAGGCAATTAAATGAGGCCTCAAATGTACCATTTTTTCCCCTCAGATTTTGTGTTTACAAGTGAGCGTGCTCATTATTCATGGTATTATTTTCTAGTTCCATATGCACGTGAACAACTTTAGCAAAAACTTCATTTGCATCTAACAGAACGCTCGATTGCTTTCCGAAAAATTTTCCGAAATATGCTAATAACTGGCTTGAGAATTGTTACAACCTTGTTAAAGCCTTCAAAGTCCTTGGAAAACTACTTTAGGTCTAACCCACAGGAAATTGAACTAAGCCAGCGTGAAACTTTGCTCTCACCCATAGCGTGTTTGAAAAGTCAAACACTCTCTGTGAAAGTTTCTAATGAGCGGGAAAAGAGCAGGAATTTTGACCAATCAGAACGACTATTATGAGACTCTAAGCCAATCAAATGTCTCCTCAGTCAGGAGCATAAGCTTATGTTTCGCGCTGCTTTTACAGAGCGCGATACGACGCCAGTTACGAGAAATGGCCGGCAGAATTTCCGTGGAAAACGCTGTTGTGAAGGGTCATCATGCGTATTTGTCGGATGTCAATGTTGGAGATATTTATGATTGTTTTCCAGAAGTAAACAACGTACGTGATCCTCACGCTATATCAGTGATGAATGCGCAAAGCGTAGTCGGACATCTCCCTGCTGGTTTTTCTGATTACATTTACAGCCTTTTTGCAGAACTGAAAGAACATGTCACGGTTCTTTGGTAGGAAACAGTTTTCATTGATCGTCCTTTTTGTGATGTTCAGTTGTTTATAGTTAGTGTGTAGCCGTGTAAATCACAACATCCACCATTCAAGCCAAAGTTTGATACAATTTAATGCTAGGTTAGTATTGTCTGATTCAGCGTTGGACTCTTCAGTGAATCCTTTCAGAAAAATTACTGAGAAAAAGATCACCTCAGTGCTATTATAATTTTGCTAGAGTATAGCTTCGATTTTTCCTAGAAAAGTCCTGACCTTTTCTTGGAAATATCGAAGCAATAGCGAGGAGACGTCTGCACGAAGGCTAAGTGTCTACGGAACCCATCAAAGTTCTCCAAATTAGTTTTAAGAGTGGATCATTCGTTCACATAATATAGCATTACATGTAAGAAATAATCAGGCTATGTATGGCATAATAATTCGTCTATTAAATTTCGCTACTTGTTTATTTATAGTGAGATTACCGGGATTCCCGAATCAAGTCGAAGACCATGGCCGTTTATGTGGCATAAAGGATGAGGAATTATCATACCATGCCGATATATCATTTTCTTTGAAAGAGAAAAACTTTCTACTGTACGCATTCGGTTGCAGCAATTTATAGAATTTATTCCTGGAGGCTCAATTTCTCAGGACGATTGACACATCAACAAACATGACAAACATGCATGCTTCGAACTCCGCATCACAAGTTATTCGTCGTCAAATAAAGACAGTGTAGTAAACAGATTAGCACTTTTTATTTAAAGCTACACTGAAGAATTTGTATTATATTTGTATTATGACACAGTATTCAGACAAACTAGAATAAAGAGGGCGGATGCTGTCTTGCACATTTCGTGTGTAAACTCTGTAAATTTTCCACACAATTAGATACTTATAGGATTTAATTTTGACCGTGTTTTAGCACTTTTTTCACGGCGGGTTATATATACATTGAATTACTCTAAGTGCCATGCATGCTAGTGCCAATCAACTTTGATGCATGATGCCCTTCATTAATAAATAAGTCTCACATAATTATAATGACATTCATGTTACAATGTGGAACTGTAATTATTTGTTGCTAGATTCTTAGTCACTCAAGAAACATGTAGACGTGAGGCGTGTAAATACTTTTATCGGCAGTTTGCAGACTCAAATGTCCGCTAAACAAAAAATAAAGGGACATCGGTGTACAAAGGTCTATCAACAACAGGAAGGTAGCAAAAAACACTGATCACTGCAAATAACCACAGTGCCTAAAATATGCAGAAGAGATTTCCGCTGTTATTTCAAAACATGCGTCAAATATTGCAATTTCAGTTTGCTGCTCAGCAAGAAGCTGGTTGCGTTTCAGGAAACATTTTATTTGATTAAAACACAACTCACAAGTGTTCAGGTGTGGCGAGTAAGGAGGCTGGTAAAGAAGACGTAAGCCATACTCGGCAAGCATGTCAGTTAACAGTGGCTCCACAAAATGCCCATGGTGAAAACCACAGTTGTCCATTATGATAGTGTCCCCCCATTCCAAAACTGCTGATCCATCGTCGTTTTGCAGTTCAACTGCCTCTTCAAAAAACAGGAGCATTGCATTACCGTTTGACGGACCATCAAGAATGTTCATGTAATCGACACCTTTTATAAGATGCAGCAAATTTATCGTGTATGTTGCGTTGGACGCATACCTTTGAAATTCGATTGCTGGTTGTCCTATGTAACTGCTTCGAAATTTGCGATTTGCAGTTGTTTTTAGAACGCTACTTTCATCGAAAAAGTGAAGTGTTGCAGGATTGAGATCGTTTACTTGATCTAAATAGATGTCTTTCAGGGCAACATTATTTGCTGTTGTTGATTCCAGCGGTGTAACACTTGGCTTTTTATGAGACATGAGCAAATCTGACCTGATGCATTTTGTTATAGAAGCCTTACTTGGAACATCAAAGGGATGAACCACACCATCCATGACCATACACTGTTGTATTTCAGTTGAATATGTGCTAGGTTTCAAAAGCTTTTCCATTTCAATAAAGTCAACAACATCACGCGTCATTTTTGGTTTTGGATACGCTGCTCTCGGATGCTGTAAGGACGAGTTTGTGATATCGTAGTCTCGAAGAACATTTTGGACGAAGTGCAGGCTTGTCCTGGTTAACTGCGCTATTTGCCGCTGAGAAAAATTTTCGTGATATAAATCCAAAACTCTTTCACGATACATCGGAGGCAATTTGTTGCCGTTGACGTACAACCACCTCTTCGATTCATCGCCGTCTTTATTACCGGCAACATGTTACTACACGTATTAAAGTAAGCGAGCAATTTCAAACTGTTTTGAAAGCAAAGTGCGTGCGTATTTGAATTCTCAAACTCAACCGCCGGCTGTCTCGAGCACTTCAATGGTTTCTTCATCTTCCAAGACCCTGACAACTCGACAAGTGAAGGAATTTATTTCAAAAAAAAAGTTTAACGCAATTTCACTTCTATGTAAACCAGTGTTGAAAAATAGCTAAGTCATAAACGAAACCTCAAAATCTGCCGGAAAATAACGTATATTCCAGTTTGGCAGTTGAGTTATTATTTTCCCGACAATTCAAAACAGTAAATCCAACTCCCTCAAGATGAATTCCCGACAATAAAAACTCTGCCGGACTAGAATAATTTTTCGCAGAGTTCGAGATTTGGGTAATAATTATTTCTATTTTTCGGCATATATAACCATAGACTTTCCTTTCACCAAAATGATTTCTTCAAAACCTTCACGATCGCCTTGGGAGATTGAAGAGATCACTCTAGTGATCAAACCGCAAAGAAAATCTGCAACGGAAAAAAATTCTGACGACAATTTAATCAGAGAATTGAGATGAAGGAGCCGCTCTTTTAAAACGGCAGTCAGAAAATAAATGCTACGCTGGCAGCGTATCTTGAAACATTTGCAAAACAAAACACTGAAACAGCCGGCGGTTGAGTTGTTATTTTTTCCGAGAATTCAAATCCGCCACGCAATTTGCCCAAACATACGGCCGTCGCGTTCACTGCTTTATATACAGTTTAAAATCAGTTCTCGCTCACTTGCATAACACATGAAATACATTAATGTACCATGTGAAACCACTCAGACTTTTAAATCGAAAAGTCAACGCCACCTAAAGCTTTATTCAACATAAAGCTTCGCGAGTGAACAAGTTGAAATTTCATTGTTCTGTACTCGACATATCATTGGCTGAAGAAAAAATTTTGGAATCTATTGTTCCTGTTGTGCTTTGTGATTGGTTAACTTTGTCTGGGTGACCCCGGTAACAGTAGCCGCACTGTAAAAATAAAAATAACAAGACAAGAATAGGGAAATTATACTGAACATAAATGCTTCCGTCCCGGAAGTGATATACTCTGTCACGCAACTATATTTTTTAGCTGTCAGGTCAACAGGCTGCTATTTAACGTCAATATTACAATGATAAAAAAAACATTAACACTTCGACCAACGTGCCAAACGATCGGCTGAGCATTTTCTTGTCATTTATAGTTTTGAACTTCAAAGCTTCAGACTCAAAGTTTTAACCGCCGGCGTTCGTTGTCAACAAATCAGGCGCTCATCTGAATTAATTAGCTACATTCCACAGGACAACAAACAGATGATTTTGTGATAATGACTTTCTGCTTACCATAATCGATCGATCGCCTTCTGCTTTTCAATTCCAAACTGTTAAAAAGTAAAACCTACTTAGGTTAAGCACTTGACACTGGCCTGTATTTAAAAACGGGTGAAAAAATCGTCACTTCAAAACGGGTAAATTACTTGATTTGTACACGAGAAATCGCTTCACAGTATATAAATCTCGCGGCGGGCTTACATTTTTCATGAAGGAAGATTACAAAGACTTCAACGCTCATAAAAATGTTTCAGCAGCATCAAGGTAAGCATTTCTATGTTTTAAATTTGAAATATTTGAACTTTAAATGGGGAAGAATTAAACCTTAGCGCGAGTAGTTGGTGGGGAGGCAGTCAAATACCGTTTTTCAGACCCCTAAATAAGCCGCCAAACGCCCGAGTTACCGGGCCCCCAGGTCTCATTGCATTCGCCCTGGGGGCCCGGTAACTCGGGCTTTTGGCGGCTTGTTTAGGGGTCTGAAAAACGGTATTTGACGTGCCTCTCTACCAACTACTCTGGATACCCCCTCCCTCACACCCCGTAAGAGGCTCCGCAACGGCAAGCGAGACATAGCCAATTGAAAAAACCCTTACACCCCATATAAAGGCGATAATGCCCTTCGGCAACGAATCAATGACTGCCGTTGCGTTTTTGAAAATGAGGGGAATTGAGTTGAAAGAAGGCGATGACTTATATGCAAAGAACAAAGGGACGTTCGAATACAACCCTTGCAGACATTGCGGCTTAAACTTCACACAAGGCCATTCGCTTGTTGAGCATAAAAAATACGCTTATAAGAAGCTGCGAACAGAACCACGCCCGAAAGAACTTTGTCCCGGCTGCAATCGAAGATTGTCTAAACCAACGATTTATAGGCACTTAAAAAATGGTTGCCCGCCTTTTAGAAGACCCTTCGAGTTCTTCACGAACATGAGGTGGTTTTACCACCACCACCGCCGGTGGTTTTACCACCACCACCATCGTCGGTGGTTTTTCCACCACCACCACCGGTGGTTATTCGAGATGTCCTTGCAAAATCAAACATCAGCCAGCATGAGCTGAATGAATGGCTTGATGAGCAAGAGCAAGAACAAAAAAACCTCTATAAGCCTGAATGATCTTGACCCTTTACACAGGATCCGTAGTGCAAGATTTGTTGCGGATTTCATCGAAGGCAAGACACCACTCGCAGCGTTTCGAACAGAGATGCTCGGGTTTTACCAATTGAATAAACACTTTCCCTTCGTATATCAATGATGACAACACAATTGTTCTTGAACTTTCTCAAATCGAGGAACACTGGTCTGAAACAAAAGAGTTCGACTGGTTGAGCTATCGACAAAATACTCTTGGGGCATCCGAAATTGCAGCCTTAACCGGAGTTTCGCCATTTGAAACACCAAAGAGCTTGCTCTTAAAGAAAATACAGCCAGCCGACATGCACAACAATACGGCCTGTACCTGGGGCAATCTGTTCGAGCCGCTCGCACGTAAATATTTTGAGCAGAAGCATTGTGTTAAAGTTTTTGCCCATTCTATATCCCTCAATCTAGCAACAGACCACCCATTATATCGAAAGGTCACATGCAGCCCTGATGGCTATTATCTAGACAAAGAAAACAATGTAATTCTTTTGGAGTTTAAGTACCCTTTCAAGCGGAAAATAGCTATGTCTCGAGTGCCTAGTTATTATGCAACCCAGCTACAAACGGGTCTTTGTTTTAGCGGATCTATGGTCAACAAAGGCCTTTTTGTTGATTCTTACTTCAGAATATGCTCTCTTCAACCGATAGAGCCAAGTTTGAATCATAATAATCTTTTAAACGGTGGAAATATTTACAAGACAAAAGGGCACACAGCGCTCGCCTGGGGCATCTGTTATTTGTTTTCAAAACACAAGCTAACACGCAATCAAGCCGAACTTATTGATATTGGTGTTCTTAAACAAACTTCAACGTTTGAGCAAATAATGTCTTCAATAGCCGAGAAAGACTTATGGTGTTCTTACGGCGCGGTCAGAATGTCGTTCAGCAAAGAATACGAAGACGAGGAGTTTTTGCGTTACATCAGAATGAAAAAGGCTTTCCTTGCTCCAGACGAGGGTCCTAGACCGGTTGCATTGTTTGCATGGAAATTGCTGGATGAAGCAGAACTCCAAATTGTCAAGCACGAGGGGTTCTTGAACAGTATTCAACCGAAGGTCGAGCGCTTTCACGAGAACTTGGCAAGGCTTCGCAAAAAAATAGCCGAGCACTCTGAAGTTCCTCGACCAACAGCCAAGTGGAGCATCGCAAAATCAGTGCGTAACGACGCGCGCTTTCACGAGAACTTAGTAAGTCTTCGAAAAACAATACATGAAAATTTATCAAAACAAAAACACCTTGACAAAACCATACCTGGTGAAACTTTTGAAGACAACATCGGAGATGACAGTGCCTTGTTGGAAGCCTTTCTAACTGAGAAAGCGGCAACGCTAACTCCAGATCTCGGAAAGCAAAGTTCCTCGACAGAAGGCCAACTTCAGCGTCGCAAGATCAATGCGTGACGACGAAGATCTAGTTGAGGTATTCCTTATGAATAAGTTGGCGGAGCAATTTCTTCAGCCTGAATTGCTGCCTGCCAATACGGCTCGTATTTTAGACACATAGATTGCCTCGGAAGTCGTATGTAAGATAAAAGTTTCTGTTTTCTTGGGCCCTCTGGCAGAATTAGGGCCAAGATTTTATGAATTGCGAAATTATATGACGTGTTGTTCGCTAGATGAGGTTTCACGTTTGTGTAAACATAGACAGTTTGTTTAATTTCGTCATCGGCTAATCTCGGAGATTTATTTCTGAATAGCTGATTAAGCCGATATTTGAAATTATAATTTTTTGTGCCTAGATCTTTTCCTCTGTTGTAAAGGTCTACACGAGAAAAGGCAACGCAGTCTAGTAGTTCAATTCGGCTACAGTTATTGCAGACAACTTCTATGGATTCAGGCATGAGTGTAAAAGATCCCCCACAGCTTTGACACGATTTTATATTTTTGTTTGTTCTGTTTAAAATGAACACAAAACTGTTTTCTCGATACCGCTGGATTTGTTCTTGTCTAGCGGTCAAAGAAAGAGATTCAAAGATGCTTTGGAGCTCCTCTTGTAGTTGTGAGCGGTAAAACTCAGGTCTATAATCACTGCCATAGAAGCCTTGCAGCCGGATGAAATTGTGCTTTAGATCCAAGCGCTCTAGTTGAGTCTTGTATTTATTATTTTCATCCATACATCTGACGGCAGAGATTTGCTCGTTGAAGCGTTTATAAAGTTCAGCCTCGTAGAAGGGTTCATAAAGTTCAGAATCGTTGAAGCGTTTGTGAAGTTTAGCATTCATGTTTATAAGTAGAAATTACAAATATTCAATTGGTCACACATCATTTGCGCATGCGTAGTTCTTTATGAGTTACCACATGTGAAAGCACGACAACTTTGTCGAATATAAAAGATCTTTTCGCACCATTTATTATATTAAGTGCATCTGTCACAGTAAACCGACCAACCGTAAAAGAAGCTATGAAAATCAAAATCTTGGATTCCGGCGATTCTTTGTGCAATGATAGTATTATGTGTGTGGATGACATAGATCATAGAAGTTTGGCCAACAGCTCTTTCTTTCCCGTGGAACTGGGGTAAGTTTGGTTCAGGAAGTACGGGACAAAGTTTTAACATGAAAATATCAAAATAAGGGCAAATTTGATATCATTTTCCTAAGTAATGTGCCGGATATAAGATATTTTTACGGTTATTTATTAAAATGATTTAGTACAGACTTACAAACGATACTAATTATATCGCCTCATCTGAACAACAACAAAATCTACAGGTAGCCAAAGTTGCTTACTATTTGTTATTCGACATATGCACCTATTTTAAGTGATTCCAAACTGTTGTTACTCTATGTTCCAGCAAGGGAGAGCTTTTTCTTAGGCATGCATTTAAACAATAAGGGGCCAGGTACATAAATCCATCAAAAGATCATTGGGCAATTGTAATGCGGACATCTCACAAGCTGCTACTTTTAACCTAATGTCGGCCCTAATTAGCATAACAGAAAATGTAAAGGGGACTGGAAACGAGTTTCTAAATCTCACCGGACAGTGAAATTATGTCAACCATAAGAAAGTTTATATTCAAACTGGTAATCAATACCAAGTTTTGTTGTGTTTACTTGAAAATTATCCTTGCTTCAAGCTTATAACCCTGTTTAGCCTGGGCTATTTTGGAGTTCCTGTGCGTGGGGAGAGGGGGACATTGTGCCCACTTCATAACTTCACGAGCATTAAAGATTTGACAATGAAACTTGGTTGGTATACGGTACGTCCAAAACGGGTTGGACGACGACGTTATATGACGTGGGAATTACGTCATTAGTTCTGACAGCCGCCGTCTTAGATCCGCCATCTTGGATTTCTGAATTTCTCAAAAACCTCAGAAAACCGTTCAAATTGGCTTAAAAGTAATGAAAAGCAATAACGTAACGCTAAAAAGGCGTAAAAATCTAAGCGAAGACGACGACCTTAAATTTTGTCATTAAAAGGTAAAAAGTCCAAATTTCGAAAAATATAGCTGTCAAAATATTGTTGCCATGGAAACGTGGAGTCACGTGAACAACGAACTGTCAAACTTAATTGTTGCCAGATAAATTTTATAAAAAGTCGTGTACTTTGGTGGCGTTACGAAATGTTGAAAGTAAGCGCGGGAACTTTGTGCCTCCCCCCCCCTCCCCAAGCTAAAAAGGGTTAAATTGTTGTTTCGAATATTATTTCTTAAAAACTCATCACGTAGTCATTATCAAATCGAAACAGTCCGAATCCTAGTAAACTCAAGATGTTTCCTGTGTTCTTTGTTACGATGGACACACATACTTTTAGTCTTCTTGAAAGCAGAAAAAAAACCAATGTGGCTTTACAACATAATTGGTTGTATGCAGGCTGTTGCCCACATCTACTAGATTGTGGGCACATCTGCTAGATTGTTAAAGTCCATAATGTTTATATCCAGAACATCCCTGGTTGTTAAATCGTACAATAACCCCTTGCCTTAGATGGTATTGCACGTGCAACTATTCAGCACATTTGCCAAAGCTTCAGTGTATTCAGACTTGCGACGCTTAAAGTCATCCGTTTCAATTTCAAAAGAATCACATATTTCTTTTAGTTCGGCTATGCTGAATTTCTTTGCAAGTTTTCCATCTGCAAATAACTTGCACAAATTGTCTGACTTGTATGTCACGGGGTGTTTTAGTTGTAGACTACTGAAAACAGCGTTTTTCTTGTATATAATGTCTTCTTCTTCCTCCTCCATCTGTTCTTCATTAAAGAATTCTTCCACCTCCTCCCAACTGACGATAGCTGTGGTTAAATGGCCGTGCTTCTTTTTTGTTGCTGATAGACGTGAGAAATACGCTGAGATTTGTTGAGAGCTGAGGCAGTCAGCTCCGATAAATAAGCGATCGCCCTTTTCATCTCTTTCTCTGCGCATGTGGCGAGCAACTGTTGTTGGCGATACCTTGTTCCCCGTTTCTTCTCCAATGAGGAATTTATCATTCAGATATGTTTTAACCCTTTCAGGAAAACGCAAAGAAGACTTCTGTTTCTTTAATGCCCATCCCATGGCAACATTGCTACTATTTGATACATTCTGATTCGCAAGCCCACCTTTAGAATCAGCAGTGAAAAGCGCCTTTGACAGTTCATCGGTTATCATATCAGCGTATTGGCGCTTGATATTGTCAAACTGTGACTCCCTGTGCAAGCGACGAACGTGACTGCCGACGTCAAGGTGCTTCTGAAGCTCTGCGTCTGATTCAAAGGTGCAAATACACTCTTCAATAGAACAATCAAACGAAACTCTTCCTTCGTGCTCTTTCATGGCTGCTTCGTGAGCTTTCTTCTTACTATCAGTGCACTTGGAAATCGCTGCCATTGTTCCGGTGTCAATAGATTCACTTGTAAAGGCTTCCAAAACATTCAGTTTTGGAATGTTTACTGACAAAGTATCGTCACATGCCAACCAACCCCCTTTGCCAACACCGTTTGCCTTCCAATAGCGCATTCCACCTTTTTCGTAACGGATATTGTGAATTTGACTTATTCCTGGAATTCTGGTGTTTGTGTCTACCTGACTACAACTCTGTGGCGTTTCCACGACACTCACTCGGCATCCCTTTACTCCACCGTTACTTTCCAAGGCCTTTTTCAAGTCAAACGCTGTGAGAATGTTGGTCTTTGTCTCTGCCACAAAGCGTCTTGCATGTTGCTTCATTGTTGCAGTCTTACGATCGCAGATGTCTTTTCCGTGTTGAGCCTCACTAAAGTCATAGCCTATCACTTTAATGCCACTGTTACTTCCCACAGAGGGGAGGCTAGTCAGGAGATAACCTCCATGGTAGCATCCGGCATTATCGGATCTTAGATAAGCACCGCGTAGCTCCGAATACAACTTTTTGAGGGTAGACAATGTGTCCTGAGTAATGGAGGCCACTGTGATCTGGTTCTGAATGCAGCTGTCAAAGATGTGAACAAAAACTTCTACTGATAATGCTGATGCTACTCTTTTTCTAATCGCAGCTGTAACATGCCAGTTGATGCCACGTTTACCATAAAACTCGGCTGATTTTTTTCTGAAGTGAAGTGGCAAAAATTTCATAGCCCAGTACTCTATTAAGAGGACCTCAGTTGTTGCTAACCCTTCCAGAACGGCCTTCTTTCCCTCCTCTTGACTTACGCTTCTTAAAATGTGAGATTTCCATTGTCCTATCTTGGCCTTACTGTCATTCAACAAGAACTGGAGATCATTTCTGTCATCACTGACCGGGCTGCTTCTAAAAACCTTTTCCATGGCCTGATCTAAGGATTCGAATAGATCATGTAGTTCTTGGCATCTATCGCATTCAACTGAGTGTCTGTGAGTGCAACGATGAATGAATGCTTCGTTCTTGGGATCACTTAGTGCGAAATATCGACAATGGTCTGGAGAAACTGAGGGGTGGTCGTTTGTTGAATCGTTTACAACATGTGTACTGTAATCCTGCTTTAAGTAACGCTTGCAAGACAAAGCCATTAAGCGCAGCCTTTGGGCTTCATTATCGGACAAACCTGCATCATACAACTTGCCGATAACTTCTTCTAAATTTTCGAATACCTCACAACCATCTGCAGTGTAATTATCCAGACCCTGAAGACTTTTTCGTGTAGACGCTGGGCAGACTTCAAGGATCCTTAACAGAGTTCGGGGACTAGCAGGTTTGAACTCCGTTTCATCGCAGATCTTCAAGTATTGGGCGATAATTCTTGCTGGGATCAGTTTCCGTATTGGTTTTGGAACCAGTAGCTCCTCTCCACTTTCAATTTTGATTTTAGAAGTTCCATATGCTGTGTCCTGTGAGATCACATCGCTTGTTATGAACCTTAAGAAGTGCTCAACTTTCGATTCACTGAGAAAGAAACGGTGTATTACAGGTGTTGGTGCAGCTGCAATCCCTGGACCATGTTCAATACAATGCTTCCTTGCTTCCTTGATGCGAAAATCTGTTAAGCCAGGAATTAGTTGTTTCAGCCGACTTCCCTTGAAATTTCGGGCGAATAACGATAAAATCTCTTTTCTAGATTTCGAAGACTGTGCATTGTTATAAGCATTGATAAGATTTTGTAAGGTGCTATCGGATAGGGTGCTAGGTTCAATTTCGTCATCTTCGCCGCTTTCACTGTCACAATTGTTATCACTGCTATTAAGATCGTCAATCGAACTGTTTTTTACAACGTGATCCCACAACTGTCCTGCTTGGCCTGGGGCAATCGACTCCAAGACAGGTCTTATTCCTTGCTTTGCAAAAGAAGCATAATGGTGTTTAGTACGGGGATGCAATTCTTTCCAATCTTTCGCCAGCACAGAATCCAAAGGTCTGAATGGTTGATTTATTTCACACGCTTGGTGTAATTTACAAACGTAGTTGTTGTAAGCTCCCTTTGCACTGGCTGGCGTGACTGGATGTATGTAATCTTCATCGCTAATTAAGGAATCTTCAAAAACAGAAGGACTGCCATATACTATGGTAGAATAGGAAATCTCTTTCGGGGTGGGATGATCTTACTTGCCATCGTGTCTGTACTTAAAAACTGTTTTAGATGGCCACAATGCTTCTCTCGACATTGGCGACACACACCTAGAACGTAACGCCCGTATTTTAACATACAAATAATCTTCTTTTCTAAGCACATTGGAATGAGTGTTTTTAGCCTACATGTATAGCAGGCGTAAGAGTACTAAAGGAAGGCTAAACTTTCATGGACGCACATGCGAAGAACACGAGGTCAGTTTACACTGCATTTCTCTTTTACAGCTAAAACGGACGAAATTTGAGAGGTTAAGGTGACTTACTACAGTTTTCAGTACAAGTAGATGACTTAATTTCCGTCTTTGGTAAAACGCTTTGGTAAAAAGTTTGAAAAAAAAAGTTGGAGCTCTCGGAAGGGGACTGGAAACTAGAGCTTTGTTTTAAGCTGTTTTCCCAAAATCTCGTGGTATAAACAAAGATTTCAACATTTCAACATTGCATATAAACAAACATTTATGCGACAGAAAACATACATCGGCTTGGTCGATCGATCGCTGATCTCGTGATTTGCTCGCACGCGGGACGGGCCAGAGAGGGACTGCTAGCAATCTAGAATTTTTCCTAGCATGGAAATGTAGAATGTTGCCCATTTTAAAAACTACCCAGAATCTTTTCTAAAGATTTTGTAAGTAATTATTGAGTTTAAGTTGGTGTTACGAATTAATACTAGAACTTTCAACGTTACTATACAGCTCGTTTTCGAGGCTTAAAAAGGCGATTGGCGATTTGTTGCGATTTCCTTCATGAGCATGCGTTTAACTTCAGCCCGCCCTGATATAACGTGATGTGATACGTGTGATCTACATAGAATAGTTCATATTAATTCCACGATATTTTGTATCAGTTATTAACAACCTCATAAAAAGACGTAGCCATTTTAGATAAAGCTTGTCCATAGTACGCCACGAACGATTTCTAGCAGTCACTGTACTCAAAGTTTTTTCTTCAGCTTTTTCTTGATGATTGTGTAATTATTATACTCCTGACAAAAATTGGCATCAGAATGCGCACACTTTTGTTCCAGAGAAACTTTAGTAAGCGACCTTAAAACGATGAAATAAATCGTGGAACAGTTACAAAATAGACGGATATCCCCAGGCCTATATAAACATACCAGTAGCCCGTGAGTAACCCTCTCGTGTGAAACCGCAATAATCATTAGAGCTTGCTCGCAGGTTAGGATAAATTAAAACTAAGCGGGCGGGTGGCGGGCGATAATATCTACTTATCGGTACTCGTATACGATTTTTTTAATTGTTAAATAAATACAAACGACTTAGGAACTTGTGCACTTCATTTCCCTGCACAGGTACCCGGCAGGCAAGTACTATATAAAACTGGCATTATTCTTAGATAGGTCTACCATATTAAGTAAACTTACGGGATCCAATTATACGGTGTGCACCATACATCAATATAATTTCTTTGGCCATTTCTGGTGTTATATATCTATCAGGAAGGTTTCCTCTTCTGTGTGCTCTGTGTGTGTTCTGGATGACAGCATGCAGTTGATGGTCTCCAGTGTTTTCCTAGCTCAAAGCGATGAACTGGGCATATTGTCATTTTTTTTCTTCTTTCATCGCTCACGTCTTGAATGCCTGAAATTGTTGCACAAATATTGGAGTACTGCTGCTTTATTCCGACGCTAACGCTCAAAGTAGTCCAGAAGTCCAGGTTCCTAATTTTCCAACTTTTAAGGGCTATCGATCGCGAGCTGTCTGCTTTATTGTTTGCGCTGGTTCTTTGCGAAAGAAATGGAAACAGTTGTTTCTTCCACAACTTAAAAGGCAGTTAGATCGCCATAAATATTGTGGAACTTTTAATGAGCGAACATTTATAGTGGAGGCGATTGTTTGTTTGTAAATAATGACAACCACGCGGGTACGTACATACAAAATTACCTGCTCTGTTTAGAAGTAAATCCTTTTCTTGAATTTTCCAGGATTCTGTCTGGGCGGTCAATGTCTCCAGTGAAGTCAGTAAAAGATCGCTATTTTTTGTCTTCATATCTTTCAAATTTCCACAAATTGTTGAGCTTGCCGCTCGGGCAAACGAACAAATTTACTTGTTCTACAGGACCCAGTTCACGTCCGTGCGCAGCTTTATCAACAAGTTAATCAAATTTGATTTCGGCCAATGAGAAAGGTCGGTTCCCACGCTTCATTTGATAATTCTTCCAACTTTATTTCGCCGGAGAAATGCTCCCATGTCTAAACAATCCGATATTTTTCTAAATGTTTTTGTCCAGATGCTCTTCTTAAAAAGGCTACAAAAAGACTCAACATGGAAGACCATCAAAACCTGCAGTGTAAATGTTGGAGCATATTAAATGTCGTGCAGAAAGCGGGTGCGAACATGAAACATTTTCAGTATTTTGTTGCACATTTTGGTTTACAATTAGTTGCAGCGTTAATATCTAAACAGTAAAACTTCAGTTCTTAAGCTAAAGTAACGTTTTAATGTCAATATTATTACTGAAAATAACTCAAAGTAGCATTGTTAATTTCTTTAAAATTTTTCGAAGTTGGCTGTGAATACTATATTTAAGATATATAAAATTACGCATAAAACAAAATTGCCCAAGCATTTAATTTTATTGTGTAAGAATATGAATTATAACCTTTGTTGTAGTGCAATTTTTTTATCAGCTAAGTGTTGGAAAAATCATTTATTTGTTTCTTAAAAATCGCTAATTTTAAGTCTAGACACGCATCGAATTAGCGCCGGTCGGTTCATAAGCTTCTTAAAACGAAATTAAAACGACACGGAACATTTTTTCACGTAACCATAATCAGTTTGTAATGAATGTTGCTGCTGTTAAGTTTATTTTCTGTGGAGATGTTCTGCAGGTGTGCAATAAACGTGTCAAAATTGCTAAAATTCTCAATTTTTTAGCTATAAATGACCGCCCTTCCAGCCTTGAACTTTGACCTTCTGTTGTGACGTCATTAAAAGGCCGATGGCTATAAAACTGCACCAACTTTATCAGAATAGGAAGTTGTTCAATCAGACCAAATTTCATTGAATTAGGTGATTTTCATTTTCACGGCTCTGGTTGGTGCACTGTGACAGACGCACTTAAGTCTGTAATTCGGTATAGCTCAGGGGGGTGTGGTTGGCCTCCACTGAACCCTGCTTACGGCTAATGCGATGTCAGACCAGGGGTAGTGGGGTTGCTGAGTCAGTTAGTGACCCCCTGGTGAACCAGCTCCGGCCCAACTGATACAGGGGGGTGCTCAAACAGAGATCTCCTAGGAGAACTCGCCCTCGCTCCCAGAGGCTAAATGGGAAACGACAACTCCCCTGTCAGGAGTTAAAGTCCTAGCCTAGGCTAGGCAAACAGAAACAGCCACCAGAGCACCCCCTGACTAGGGTTTTGTCCCTTTTCGTTATGTGTCACGCAATGTCACGCGTGATAGTCACGCACAATGTCACGTCATGTGTCACGCTTTGTCACACAATTGCGTTCTTTTGTTATATAAAGTGAGAAACCCGAGTTTATTCTTTCAAATCTGACATGGACACAGCGGTAAGACGATTTATCTTTTTTTGAAATTCTTCTTTTACTTCTTTGCGAAGCTCACCTCTGAGTTTTTCAAGATCTGGAGTTTGAGTTTTCTTGTTTACTTTGGTGGGCTTTGTTTCACCAGAGCGAATTTCGTTCTTTAGTTCATAATATCTTTCGACCTCACGCAAGATTATTTTGAACTCTGAATCGCTGACTCTCTTGTCAGTTAGAGCTTTTGAAACCAGTTCACAGACAGAGTTTCGTTTTGCAAAGGCGAGTGTGTAGATTTTTTCGTGTTTCCTGATTTTTTTATCGAGCCGCCTGCTAAGCATAGTGAGGCCGGCCGCTGAAAAACCTGTAATAACTGCCACGCCAGCAAAAACAGGACTGGCGATGAGCCCGGCTCCGGTCAGAGCTGTGCGATTGTTGCTGAAGACAAGCCTGAAGAAACGAACCCCAGACTCACTGCTGTTCCGTGAACAATGGCGTGTGTTCGCTTGTATTTCTTAGCAACTTGCCTGTAATGATTAGCCTCCGACTCAAGCTCCTTTTGCAAGTCAGAGATTTTCTTGAGTCTGAAGTCTTCGCCGTTGGATAAGACTGGGTAAAGTGATTGAGTCTCGCTGTATTCAGGAGCTGATGGCAACACGTTAGCCGAGCTCATGGTTTGTATATATATATATATATATATATATATATTAATTAATCTCAATTTCAAATTCAAGAGGCACGTTATTGAAGTCAAAAAGGTCATTGTACGCATCCCTCACAGACAGAGTTATGCTGTTTACATAATCGCCAGACGATACGTCACGCAAGATGTTCTGCTGTGTTGATTCATAGAAAAATTTCTCATATGGCTCACCTCGAAGATCAAATCGAGCCAAGACTGTCGAAGGTTTACCGTTGAACAGGTTCTGTTCTTTATCAACCAGATCGCAGTGGATAAAGTAAGTGTTTATATCAGTTAATTTTGTACAGACAAGATGATGATCAGGTGTGCAATGAAAGATCCATCCTGGTGGAGTAACGTTAAATATGAAATAAGATCTTATTTCATATTTCCTTTTTGGATTCACAAGCGTCATAACACCACGAGATGAATACACTTCAGTTTCAAGATTTATATCATGGGCTGCCAAATTACCCTTCAACATTTCTGCTAAACTGTTAGGAGTGTAAAAACTCTCAGGAAGCTCAATATTAGTGAAACTATCTTCTGAGCCAGCTCGTCTAATCAGTATCATATCATCGTATATCAAATTATGCCACGAATTATAAAGTGAACAAGAGTTGAGCCTGATGTAGCTCGGTTTATGAAGCGGGCGATCGAAGTAGATTGTGTGAGGGTTCGAAGGTGTGACGACTGTTAACACAACCATTGTATATATATACATATATATATGATTAATAAAAACAATCATGTTTCGCAGGCAAGGCGGTTAATTTATCTCAATTTCAAATTCAAGAGGCCTGCCTTTGAAGTCGAAGAGATCATTGTTTTCATCCCTCACTGAAAGAGTTATGCTGTTTACATAATCACCAGAAGATACGTCACGCAAGCTGTTTTGCTGTGTTGATTCATAAAAAACTTTCTCATAGGGTCTCCCACGAAGATCAAATTTAGCAAAAACTGTAGAAGGGTTTCCATTGAGTAGGTTTTGTTCTTTATCAACCAGATCACAGTGGATAAAGTAAGTGCTTGGAGCGTCGAATCTTTTACTGATTAAATGAGGAAGTTTTTTTGATGACTCGCAAAGAAATGTTACAAGGCCTGGTGAAAGGGCTATTTCATGTTTCTCTCCTCTATTCAAAATCACCATAGCACCGCGAGATGAATACACTTCAGATTCAAGATTTATATCATAGTCTGCAAAATTATCAACTATTACTTTTGCTTAACTGCTAGGAGTGTATTCTTCTGACCCAAAGGGTCTAATGTGTACTTCCTGATATTGTTTCAAATTATGCCACGTGTTGAAAAGTGAACAAGAGACGAGCCTGATGTAGCTCGGTTTCTTAAGAGGGTGATCGAAGTAGATGGTGTGAGGGTTCGAAGGTGCGACGATTGTTAACACAACCATGATTGTATATATATATCTAAATTATATTTATATAATCATGTTTGGCAGACGCCCTGGTGGTTTTAATCCTGGTTCAAATCTCGGTCTAGACATTGGCGGTCACGATTACGGGCCCCCGCCCCCGTTTTATAGTCCCCCTAATATCTATCAACATCCTAGAACAACACAACCCACAGTAAATCCGCAACTGGCTTGGATGAGTTCTCCGGAGGCTGCAAAACTCTCTACAGCTGCCAAGGCTAAGGCTATCTCAGATTTCAAAAGGCGTTTCCCGCACGCTGATATGTTAAGATTTACAACAGAAGTTTCTTTCGACGAAAAGCACAAAGCCTCAGCAGTAGTGCTTTTCCCAGAGGGGCAAGGCTCATGGGCTATGCCCTCAGACATACCACACAAGAATTGGACACAAGCCCTGAAAGACGCCCTTGGCTTAGAGTATATTGGCGGTTTCCCCTATCAGTTGACGTTAAACCGAAACACACAAAAACCAATCCCTGTTGTTGAATTCTCCACCTCAATCGATAAAGACATGATGATTGGCTCTGTCTTGAACGATGAAGCGCAAAAGATCTATGTCACGCCAACTGATTATTTCACAACGAAATACAGAAACATTTTCAGAGACAGATTACATTCACAACTGCGAAATATGGGAGAAAGTGGCTCGGCAGCCCGCAAATGAGTTTCTGGCCACAACAACTGAACTTCGCCCTGTGGTGTGCAACAACCGGCTGCGGGATCTCGCGTGACCTTCTGTTTGATAAGAACTCTACTCTCTCTCTAACCCCGCAGCTCCGGTCATTTTACAGGTTTCACGTCTATTTCACAACAAGACGAATACTCTACAAGCTGGGTGGGGAACAGAGCGTGAGTGCTTTACCAGACGACCCCACATTCAACCAGAAAGATAACAAGTTCAACATCGACGCATACAAGAGGATTTGCCAAGAGTTCGGTGTAGATCCCAGTTCTGACTTCCGTTTCACATACGGCAAAAATCACGGGCTTGGCAATGTGTACATTTGGGCCGCAGGGCCCCTTTCTACTGATTACGACTATCCTGATCCCGATCTAGCCCTGTTTGATGACAAGCGCGTGACAAACAGAAAAGACCCAAACTATCGAGCAAACAGCATATACTTCGTTCGTAACGACCAAGGCGCTGTTAGTCAGTTCGAGCACTTTGTGCTGGATTATTCACAAGGGCTAACACAGCCAGGGCTCGCTCGTATGAATCAGTCAATCGAGGCCTTTGTGTACTGCATTCTTGGTGCACAAGCAAACACTCGCAGCAGCATTCTTGGGAGTGGAGGCCGGGCATTCGAAACGCAGAGAGTATTCCTCACGCTCTTAGAGGACGCCATAGGACTGAACGATATATCTAAGAGCGTACAGCATTATCAGCAGGCCATCCAAGCAACGAAAGTGTGGCTAAACTTTGTAGTTGCCCCTGGGAGCTGGCTGATGCCGTCACGCATGGTTATCAACACAGAGAGCGTGGTGGGGTACAATAACAATCTTATGCAGGCAACGCAAGGGATGAAGCTTGGTGTTAACAATGATGTCAATCTTGCTACAAAAAAAGCATCTTTGTGCCCCATGGACGGTGGCTCGACAAAGATTAATCCACCAAACAGCCACCCATCGAGCCCGATTCACAAACAGGCGACACAGGCACAGGGTATAGCGCCAAAACCAAAGGTCACACCCACACCACAACCAGCCCCCACACCAACACCAGGCCCCACACCAGAACCAACACAAGAGACTAAGATCGAGCCGCATCACGTAAACAAGGCGCTCATTGGTGCGGGTGCGCTTGCTTTAGCAGGCCTTGTTGTCTGGATGAGATAATTATCTTCTGCGCTTGGTGATCCTTTCAATCATAAAGCCTACAACGGCAAGGATCAGCAGCCAGGCGTGCTCGCCAAGGATGGAGATAACCTGACCGGCTGTTTTGAAGATAAAGTTCACGATCGAGCTGATCAAGCCTGGCAGAATGGAGGCAACCTTATTTCCTATTTCTTTAAGCCCATTGCCAATAGCCTTGGTGCCGGCCTTTAAACCATTCATTGCAGCAATCGTCACAGCGCCTATGACTAGACCTGCAGCCCGAACAACTGCTTGAAGGTCCAGCCATATTTCTTGAAGATATTTTTGACCCTTTCTCGAAGAGGTAAGGCTTCTTCTCTTTCCTGAACTTGTGTTCTTAGTTTTCCCAGCTCTTCTTCTCGCTCAGCAACTCGGGCTTCTGCAGCTTCTCTGTCAGAGGGAGAAGTGTTCTCATCCTCTATCACGCGCCTGTCTTCCTCGTTTTGTCGTACAAGATCGGCCTCTTGTTCGTTTAACTCATCCAGCGGCTTGGTGGAGTTCAGTCTTGCTTCGACAGCATTTCTTTCTCTTGTTTTCGCAGAAAGTTGTGTTCTGAGTTTGTCAACCTTTGCCTGCTCTTGGTCTCGTTGTTTTTGTATTTTTTGAATAGCGCCCAACTCTTTTTTCTGGTTTTCAAGATCGCCTTGAAGATTTTTCTTTAGTTGTTTTAGCCGATCTAGCTCGGTTTGACTCTCAACGTTTGAACCATGTTCCTGCTCCAGAGCTTCAATCCTCGCTTGAGTTTCTTCGATTCTTCCCCTGAGATTTTGAACCTCACTTGCTGCTTTTTGTTGTTCAACAGCAATTCTTTCCGCCTCTTTCAGTTGTTTTTCTGCCTCCTTCAATCTTTGTCTTTTTTCTCTTATTGTTGCATTGTCTTCAGAGACAATCTCTTCAGCGCTTGGGCCAAGAGATGTTTTGAACCTATCTGTAAATGATTTAAGAAGGCCAGACCCATCTTGTTTGAAAATGGGGGCCTCGCCACCCTTCGGCCCAAGGGAAACGATTTTGCCTTCGTTTCAGCTTTTTTTACCGAAACCAATAGGCCCTAATCTACGAAAATCTACTCTCGGAAAAAGCCTTTTGATCCAGTCCCTAGCTATATCAAGCACTCCTTCTCTTTCGTCAGGATGTGTGAAGTCAAGAAGCAGAGGGATGTCTTCAGGATCAAAGCCGCTCCGTTCGCGAGGCAGTGTATGCATTTCGTGCTCTTCACCACCATGATATGGGGTGGATGTGCCGCCCGGTTGAAAAGGGCGTGTTGTGTCAACTTCTTCTTCGTCGTCATCATCGTGGTCTATGTCCCAGTCAAGCCCGGTGTTTTCATTCTCGCCAGGTATATCATATCCACCTTCTGCCATGATGTATATAAATATAAATTTATATATGTATACTCTGGCTATGGCCGTGCAACCAAATCTCCTCCCAACGAACGCCGAGAAGATTCTTGGTGCTATGAAAGCAGAGCGCACCGTAAAGCGTATCACCTTTGAGCGCTCTACAGCCAAGCCCGGCGAGACCCTGTACGTTTCGGTGCCCAAGCTCAACGAACACGAGGTTATCGTGTCGGGCTCGCTTGCCTTGCTCTTTAACATCGACCTTGGCGGCGGCCACGCAAACAACTATCTTGTACAAAATGTCTCCAGAGCACTAGTTGACAGGCTCGTTGTCAAGTTTGCCGCAACCACTGTCCAGGACACCGTTGGGTACGATATTTACAAAATCTTTGAGGACCTTTTCCTTTCTGTTGACAAGAGAGACAACATGCTCCCTGAGGGCATCCAGAGTGTAGACTTGAGCAAGATTCGCTCTAGTGCCGGCGACAAGAAGACCTCTGGCGTGGATGCGGAAAACAAGCTGGAGACCATTTACAAAAACAAATATCGCATCAACCTTGACCACCAGATTATAACAGACCACGGTGTCATGTACCCACAAGCACTCTACAACGATTTGATATTCGAGATTACGCTCGCCCCTGCTTCTCAAGTTGTCAAGGGTTCGGATACAAGCAAGCTTGTCTACAAGTTGACAAATATCCAGCTTGAGTACGAGAGAATCCGAAGTAAGCAGCTGGCTAATGAGGCAGCAAGTGTATACTCTAGCGGCAAGGAGTTTGCCTACGACCATATCATGCGAGAGGAAGTGGTCCCCTTCTCGAAGGGTTCAGACGCACGGCTGAATCTCAGGGTGAACCCGCAGCGCAGGTCACTGAAAGCCATCCTTCTGCTATTCATCGAACCCTACACGGCAGGAGCCAGGGACTCAGAAAAATACTTCAACCCAGACATAACCAAAGTTAATGTCACCATAAACGGCTCCCCCAACAGGATTTACAACGAAGGCATCAACGGGACCGACATGTGGCGCGAGGTCAGCCGACTCTTCAAAAAGAGGGGTGATGGCAGGCCCAACATGAATCTAACCAAATATCTCACAGGCAACAAGTTCGGCCTCCTTATCGATCTTAGATCAATGGCCGATACAACCCTTCATGGCAACGGTCAACGCCTCGTCAACACAAAGGACGGCGTACATCTTGAGATCGAAAGGACAACCTCCGGCTCGGGAAACGTGCACTGCCACATCTACACCATCAGCGACTCACAGATGAACATCATGGACAGGCAGCTGCAGGCTGTTCAGTATTAAGCACACGTATATAGAGAATGGACCCAATAAAGCTGCCATTCAATGCACTAATTATCGGGTCAACTAACTCTGGCAAAACACAATATCTTCTGAATCAGCTGCGCGGTCCCTTCAGGGGCAAGTTTGACTATATTGTTCTCTTCTGTCCAACATTTGTCCACAACAAGACCTACGACGGTTTCGTGGACAAGGAGCCACGCATTTTCGTCAGCAGTCTTCGACGGGACAAACACGCTCTTTGTGCTCAATGACTGTGCTGCTTCGAAGGATGTGAAAGGTCGCACGAGTCAACTTGTGAAACTAGGGTTCAGTGCTCGCCACAACGGCTTGTCAGTGTGGGTGCTAACCCAACAGTTAACCAGCATTGCGAAACCCTTTAGGGAAAACGTTGCAGCGATTGTGCATTTTTACACCCCATCAAGCAAAACAACGAAGGCCATCTTTGATGACTACGCAGGTGAGCTTGAACAACAAGAGTACAAAAAGTTGATTGCAAAATTAAAGGAACACAAGTTTTCTCACCTAGTCTTCTCTCTGCGGCACCCATATGGGATTGAAGTGAAAATGTGAAAACATATAGATACGCTGAACCATGAACACCTCAACCAGTATCCACAAGCTCACGGTCTTTTCACAGCTTCTGGGTGAATTGCAGAGTGATGCGGAGGAGATGCAAATACAGATAATCAAAACCGCTGACGCGGACGATCTGCGCCTCATGCTTCTTAACCGCTATCCTTTGAAACTCACTGTGTGCCCAGCCACCATGACCGCGCTTATACGTGAGGTTGAAAGTCTTTTGCCTGACATCAAGAGAATAATTGAAAAATAAATACATAATATATACGCAATGGCAACAATCCACCCAGAAGACGTGGTCATGATGAATGACCTCATGCAGCATCTAGGGGCAGAGCCTGATAGCTCATTACCATCAACGATTCCTGAAGTCTTAACAGGTAATGATACCCCAGCTCAACGCGAGAAACTGGCAGTCCTTGTTTCAACCGGCAAATTAAAAGAGGCCATCGGTGCTCAGCTCACACACGAGCAGGTGAAGCGCCTGACGGATAAAGAGGTTGAAAAGTACTACAAAAGGTATGAAGCTTATGTCGGCAACAAGACGACAGAGTCTCTGATTGACAGCGTTATAATGTTCGCAACCAAAGGCGCCGGCATGGTTGTTAAGATTGACGATGTGGAGGCACTGCAGAAAGAACTCAAAAATGACTACATGATTCACCATGAACTTTCATCTCTTGCTGGAAACCTTGCACTGCGTTGTGGGCGATTCTTGGCCTTGGCCAATGCTGTTTTGATCACTACAAAACACATCGACTTCAAAAAGGAGCCAGAAGAGTTGCCCCCTGAACCTTCTGCACCTGTACACCCAAGCAGAGATGGGGAAGGTTATCCACTCGAGGGTTTTGATGAAGTTGACAAATAATCTGAAAGGAACCACGAAGGAACCTGACAGGAACCTGACAGGAACCACGAAGGTTTGAAATAAAAAAATATACATATATACACATGATGGCACAACCACTCGAGACGGTACCTGAAGAAACAGTCGCGCCAGCAGCACCCACAACCTACACGCACGTTACCACTGATACCCCAAAGACTGCTCCAGCCAAAAACCCTGGTCGTGTTGCTTCTGGCAAAAGGCTTGCTGAACGCAATCGCCTGGCAAGAGAGGCAAACAAACAAGCACCAGCTTCTAAAGCAACAAACGAGCCTGCCCCAAACTCGGCACCCCAAAACTCAACAAATGAAGAAGCTAGCAGCAACTCTGGTTTCTGGATTATAACGGTTGTCGGGGTGATTATATCCGCTTGGGGCGTCTATTACCAACGCAAGGCCATTTTGAATTCAGTTAGGCGCAAAGCCCCTGCGCCGGCAGCAGAGGTGAATGAAGTTCAAACTCCCCCACCATCGAGACGGAGAATTCGTGAAATGGAGTAAAAAAATCTTATATATACACCATGGCTGACAACAAGCTCGTGAAATCTGTTCTCGATGCAGCCACAATCACTGGCCTTGTCGCAAGTATTGGCTGGGTTGGCAAAAAGATCATCAAAGAAAATCTCACGGCCGACCCCAGCTCGAATCTCATGAACTACGTGAAGTTCACTGCCGTCATGGCTGGGAGCATCACTCTCAAGAAATATCTCGAGGACCAGAAGATCCTCCCTGCCTCAATGTAAATCATATATATAGCAATGGCCTCAATCGCTATTATGGTTGGTGGAGCAATTTTGAATGCGGCCGCTTTCACGGGTGGCAATTATCTCGCAAAATGTCTTTCCGGCGACAACGGACAAGCCGCTATGGAGGAGAAGACCAGACACGACAAGGCATTAGAGGCCTATCAAGAGGCCTACGCTAAATATCAGAAAGACCGCACAAAGCTCCTCGACTGGATTGCCAGCAATGATCGGATCAAAGATCAAGCGAAACACAACTTTCAAGACACTGACCAAGCTCTGGTGCTCTATAACCAAACACATCGGGAGCAGCAAATAACACTCCCCAAAGAGCCCGAGTTCTCTGACTTCTATAAACCAGGCCCACAACAGAAACAAGGCGAACTCTTGTTTATCGGCACTGGCGCACTCGCCCTTGGATATGCAGCATTTCGCTTTCTGTAAAACACATATGTATATGGAGGCGAAACTCTCAAAGATCTATTACGGCCCCAAAGGCTACTGGAAAGGACTTGCTGCTGTCAAAAAGTTAGCTGCAGCAGCCAAGGTCTCTGAAGAGGTGGCTAAAAAGTGGCTTGTCAAACAAGCCCTTTGGCAAGTATATCTCCCAGCGCCACGCCATATCCTTCGACCCAAGTTTGATGTTCAAACTCCTAATGCAGTGCATCAAGCAGATCTACTGTTTTTGCCACACGATAAACTGCCGAATGGGAGAAAAATTTACAAATATGCTTTGACAGTTGTTGATGTAGCAAGCCGTTACAAAGCAGCAGAGCCCTTGACTTCGAAAGAGTCGGATGAAGTTTCGAAGGCGTTGGCTCGGGTATATAGGCGCGGGCCTTTGAAATGGCCACAACTGTTGCAAGTTGACCCGGGGACAGAGTTTATGGGAGCTGTGACTAAAGAGATGGGGGCCCATAAAACAAACATTCGTCGTGGGCGCGTTGATATCCACAGAGACCAAGGGATTGTTGAAAGATTCAACAGAACCCTGGCTGAACGATTGTTTGGTTACCAGTACGCAGTTGAAATGAATCTGCCCTCTGGCCGGTCGACTGCTTGGGTTAAAAGATTGCCAGATGTTGTCTCGGCCTTGAACAATGAAGTAACAAGATTGACTGGCAAGAAGCCCGCTCAAGCAATCAAGGAGAAAGCCGTTTCATCCAAGCCCGCAACCCCATATGCTAGACCTGTGGGGGTGAATGAAAAGAAGCTCCCACCTAGGGTGAACTTGAGATATCTGTATTACCCCGGTGAGCTTGAGGGGGGGAGGGGGGGGGGGTAGTCGACGAGCGACGGATCCGATCTGGTCCTTGAAGGTCTACAACATCGAGAAGGTTGTCACCAAGCCAAATGAGCCGGTCGTGTATTACCTTTACGACGGCCCCAAGCGTGGGTTTGTGCGTGAGGAGTTGATGGTTGTGCCGCCGGGCACCCAGTTGCCCCCAGCTGGGTTGTGAAAAAGTACTGTTGTAATCTGCTCTTTGGACATAGTTTTTAAGGCTTCTATCTGTCTCGGGGAAAAATATGAAGCCTTGGGTGGAGGCTTGACGGGATTCTTGTCGGTTAAGTAACAGTAGCCATCACCAGATTTATGTGCCTTTCTTCGTGATGTGGTGAAGGGCCCACTTCTTCCTCGCCCCATGTTGTGATATACTAGGGGAGTGTCTTTTGTTCTGTTAGCCGTGTGAAACTAGATTGGTTCTGTGTGGATACCGTCTGGCAGCACCCAACGCTTGTCGTAGTAGGCGCTGAGGCCCAGCTTGTGCTGCTGATATGTGAACATGGCCCCGTTGTGCATTCGAAAGCCCCTGTTGGTGGCCATGTCCCTGCTTCCCTGCAGGGCACTTTCGTACCTCTCCCAGCGAAGCTCGTTCTGCTTCTTGTTGACGCCCTTGGAGGACATCTTGGCCCCTCCGCTAGCCTCGTTTTCTACGTAATAACACTTGCTGCACAGGGCGATGGCCCGTGTGCCTTCCTTCTCAAGCTTGAACAAGCCCGGCTCTCTACCGCTCCACTTATCCCACGCCAACCAATTCTTCTTCTCCACCTCGAACTGGGCGCGAAGTTCTGGGCGAACTGCTTCTTCGAGAATGTCGTGAGCAAGAGCGAAGTACATGCTGTCCGTGTCCATCTGAATAAGCTCGAAGTCGCGCCTGTGGATGAAGTAATCAAGGAAGTCGTAATAGAACTCCTGCATGCGGAGCTTGGCAAGTTGATACACAACAATGCCGACTTGAAAGGGGCGGTCGATTGTGATCTTTTGCTTGCGCAGCTCGATCTTGTAGGCCTCTCCGATCTCATCGAGGTCTTCGAACAAGGGTGAGCGGAGATTCTTGTCAACCTCGTCCTCGTCAATTGTGTACAACATTTTTGTTTGGCGCTCCACGGCTTCGATGAACTTGCCGTACATTACAACTTCACGCCGATTTGAGTGTGTCATTGAGAAATGGGTGATACCGCTGGATTTTGTGGCTCGAGGGCGCTGTTTATTCCTTTGGGCATTCACTTCGGGAGCCACCGAAAGAGTGCGAAATAAGTTCGGTTCTACTCGGTTGAAAAAAGGTGAGATCTTACAGGGTGTTATGAAGGAAGACTCCGAAGCGAATTCAAAGAACTGGAACAATAGCTCGATTAAGCAGGTTTCCGCCACGAAGATGTGAAAGTATCCTTTTGTTTTTGACGTGTAAATTAACTCCAGTGAATGTTTGGGAATTACTGTGCACATTATTTTGGATTTGCGTTTTTCGCAACATGCTTTCAGCTTCAATTTGTATTTATAAAAACGGAGCATTTTGAGAGCTTCAAAAAGAGATCTTAAGCGATGAGTTTTGATCACTGTAGGCCGAGATACAATTTTTTTTGGCGCGTAGCGGTTTCAAACTGCGAAGCATTCAGCTTGTGCAATTGTGCGTAGCCATTCCTGACCCTTGAGTATGAATGCACAGACCACTATAAATTAAACTTTCTTTACACGAAATGGTTGAACTCTGATTTGGGGAATCGTGAAAATAGTTTTACATGAATTCCAGACCTCTTGAATTCTGTAATTATCACTTGTTCTACATAAAAACCGACGAGACGGTCTGATTACCCGGGTCTGATTATGCCGAGCGGCGGTTTCGGGCCGCCAACTGGTCCTTGGCTTGTTTGAGTCGCTTAGTGATTTTAAACTTTTGTTTCCCGCGGAATAAAAAAGGCATCTGATTATTTTTATTTCCTTCGCAAAATAGAGCAATTCAAATGCGCGATTGTGAACTCAGAGCGCCTTGAATGCGCATGTAATTTCTATTTCGGAATGAAATCATGTGTTTACATTCGAATAGGCGGACAGTACTTTGATCAAAATCGAAAGCCGTATTATATTTTCATGAATTGTCCAAATGAAGATCTTGATTCTCCGGCAGAGAGTTAGCCGAATTACTTTTTTTGTGATCCCTAATCAAAATCGAAAGCCGAAGAAATGAGCCGCATGATATTTTCATGAATCGGCCGAATTACTCTTTGTGACCTCTAATTATTAAAATTACAAAGCCCTCTCGTGTCGTTTGAGCGGCTTGTTTTCTCTTGTGTTTATTTCACCGTTGTTAATTATTCAAAACTCCTTTGCTGTCTTTACTATTCCCGCGAGTCCACTTAAGCTTAATCCAAAAGTGATATAAACAACGTACGAAACAAAAGGAATCTTTTGTTATGCAAAATGTCAAAACAGTAAGCTTATATAAAGCTTTAAGCTTACGCTTTTTTGATACGCTCGCATAAATCTCAGATCGCTAACTGTTGTTCGCTATAAACTGTTGTTCATTTACTGTTGTTCTATCGCTATGGATTTTACTGTTGGCGAAAACGTGGAAGCCGTAGATCAACTTGGCGTGTGGGCGAATGCAAAGATCATCGAAAAACGTGATGTTTCTGTTGTTGTCACATTTCCTCCCTGGAAGCCGGAATGGGACCGAGAGATTGTCGATTCCAGTGAAGTGAGGAAGAGAACCGAAGAAGAGATTTTGGTTCCACGTCGTTTTGCCAGTAATAAGGTAAATATAAGCTTAAGCATAACTTTTGGTTTGCGATTTAGATCCTTTGAACATCACGACATGTTTACATTCATGACTGTTACGTGCGTGACCGAATCCGCGTGACCTCTTTTTAACACATCTTTGTTTCATATCCTAGAGTCCAAATTTGAAGAAACTTCTGGCTGGAGATAGAGTTTATTTGACTGGAGAAGATGTCGCAGTGCACTGGTGTGATCCTATTCGCAAATCGGTACGTTTACGTGTTTGTTTGCCACTGTCAACACATTTTCTCCCCACTGATTTCCATACATCACCTATCTCTCTCTCACATGATAATTCCTTGCATCTCTGTTTATTAACCAGGACTAAAGTAAATTAAATCTGCAGCTTTCATTTTCATGGCTTTTAAATGAAACATACATCGCATTTTACTTTTATAGAAACAATAATACGGGGGGTGACAGCTCTAACAAACGCTGTTTGAGCAATACTATGTGGAACTGAAAGTTGTCCCGAAAATTTGGAATATCTTCCCGATTTTTTCGGAGACATTCTCGCAAAAATTTCAAACTTCCCGAAATTTTAACAGCATTATCTCATGTCTCCCCGAAAAGTTTTCGAGTCTCCCGATTCCCGGCAAAATCTTCAGATTCCCGGAAGAATTTTGTTTTTCTCCCGAAACAAGCCTTCTTACAGTTGCCACCCCCCGTAATAATAAAGATCACAGTGCATGAAAGTTACAAACTGTATACGTACTATAAGCTGAAATCTTAGTTTTGAATTTGCCTCACCATAAGTTCGATTGATCATTGCTTTAAGTAAAAAACGTTCTCAAACAATGTCTTACCGTGTCTTTCTAGCAGTTGATCCAGATCTTTGTATCCCTTTTTCTTCACGTGTATTTTTACTCCCAGACAAACGAGAAGTGATTCGCCGATTTGGAAGAACTTGGTGTCGCGTATCAAGATCGGCTTGAAGTTTTCCGGCCAATTTCTTCGGTCTGAGGACTCACCCATCAACCAAAGTCTGCTGATCCGTTAGATTTCTCAATATATCACTTTATACAGGCAATTATATCTTATAATTTTGTGCGTTTCGTTCTCGATGTTTCGATCTCAGAATATTCCTTCAGTGCAGTCGTGACACCAATGTGCCACGTTGTCATGTCAACCATGTGGAACTGACCAATGAGGTATCGTATCGTGTCCCTTGTCTCGCTTCAGTCACGAAAACAACTCGCGGCCGGCGCAAACGAATGACAAACAAAGGAAAACAAAACCGCAAACCGAAACTTAAAGAAATATAAATCAAGGATAAAACGAATAGCGCTGAAATCCTAAATACTTCACTGCTTTTACCTTAATTTCGCCGATTCGTTCGTGTTCTTGTTGCGCTTTGAAATTGAAAATCAATCGTTCATGACTCGGCCCGTTGTTAAAATAGCGCCGCAAAAGCGAAAATAATGCAAGAGGAATGGATAGTGGATGAATAAATATTTAATGCTTTAGATCAAGAATTTGTAAATAAGCTTTATTTTCGCGATCGCGAACAAGATACTGCGGATTTTTTGTTTTGTTTAATAGTGTGTATAACCAAACGAACACGGTATGAGCGTCGCCGCTACGCTTGGCACTGTTAGTATAATCTCACCAGTTTTCCCTGGGAACAGAGCTTGCCGCTTTCTCAAGATCAAAGGTGACAACACAGATTTAATGAAAAAATCGTTCAAGCAGGAAATCTGACACAAAAGAAGAGTTTCTCACCTACTTCAAAGGGTTTGCGCTTTTCGGAAATCGCTGTATTTTCGGCGAGTAATCGACAATTGGCAAGAACAATAGCTTGAATATATGAATACTCAACGACCCCAAAATTTGGGGTACACACTTAAATCGGCTTGAAGTTGTCATGAAGCGCTGTTGCCAAGGAGCTTGAACACTTCGGCAAGCAGTGCCTTATCCTTGTCAGCGTCGCCTTTCCTTCGGTTGTCGGCGACCTCGCGAACGAACCAGTCGAAGAGCTTTTTGGGGCTATAATCGATCGTGCGGTAGACTGCCGTGATCTTGAACCCACTGTTGAGGTACCATTTCAAGAGGGGTGCGTAGATAAGCATCTTTTTCGCTGACAACACACCCAGAAGCTTTTTCTGGTCGGGAAAGCGAGTTCGGCCACTTTCTTGGAGGTAATCGTGCATATGCTGGGGCACGCATTCGTTAGGCACTGGTTGGTTGATGAAGAACGGGGAACTCTTCGAAATGCTCCCACATCTCTCGAGGGACTTCGATGTCCACTTCAGCAAACCCGAACCACCTGCCTGTATGCAGCTTCGTTTTCAGAGCTATCGCTGCCAGCGCCGGGTTATTGTAATGCACAACCTTCTCTTTACCACAGGGCATCGCCTGCAGCATTGTGCTTGGGTAAAGGGAGTTAGCGTCGAACCCCACAATCCGTTTCGTGAGGGAAGCTAAGGCGTCTTTGTGAGAACGGATGCGAGTTTCGCCGGCTACATGTTTGCGGGTGAAGACCAGGCTTGGGCCGCCAACCACAGCCTCCTTCAGCATGGCGTACGCGTCTGGGCCGGGGGCGTATAGTTCTGGAGCCCTGCGTCCTCTCAATGATCCTCGCAAGACGTATTGCATTGATACTCCGGGCAAGGAGACTGCGTCTTTGAAGATATCAACCCCGAGGCTCGTGTAAAAGCCCTTCATTGTTTGTAGAGCTTCGAGGAAGGGAGACACGTCTAGATTGTTGTAATACTCCAGCCAGTCTCCGAATGTCTGCATATCTTTTTCATGAAAGATGCGATTGCATTCCTCGTGCTCCTTGGGAGAAAGAATGAAGGCATTTTTGAGTTGTGAGTACCAGCACTCGTATGGGGGGAGCCCCGGGTAATCAAGCTTGTCGGCGCTGTCAAACCACTCGTATAGGAGCCAGGACTTGGTCTGTGTTGCTCCATACGTCTTGACCCACTTGTCGTATATAATGCCTGGGGCCACATAATTCACGATGTCCAAGAACTGGAAGTTGGGCGTGTTTATGAACATGATGCGACCATCTTTCTCCGCGGCGAAGACCCCGTTCTCTTGAGCGAAATGAGAAACAAAGTACTTGCGGATAAGTTTGAGATCGTAATGGCCTGAGTTGAAGCCGACCACAGGCACTTGGTTGCACCATTTGTCGATGAGCTTGAGTTGCTTCTCAGGGAGATTCTCAAGGTCTGGAGGCATATATTGGTCAGCCAAATCCTCTCGGATGGCTGCGGCTCGCCACTCAAGGGAGGCATAAAACAGGGCGATAAGCTCGTCAGGGTCTTTGGAGCAAATGTACTCAGGCTCAGGGTTCAACGTGTCGGCAATGGAGACTGAGATGGGCACATGTTCGCTTTCATAAGAGAGACCGTATGTCGGACGAGCTGCCTTGGTCTTGTCCTGATACGCTTCGAAGTCGTAGACGATCGCGTGTGGATATGTTTTGTTTCTTTTCTGTGGGCAACGGGCATCCCCCCAGGGGTGAGGCTTTTCGTGCTCCCACCTTTCAACCACGGTGTACCCGGCATCTCGAAGCAACTGAGTTCGTTGCAGAGTCCTTTAGTAAGCGTCCATCCTTGTGATTGTGTTGCCCCTTCGGTCAACATATACAACTTCGTCCCTCGTGCCCTCGGGGTAACACTCCTCGCAACCGTGCCAGAAACAACCATGAAACTGAAAAACTGTCTTGCTTTCTGGGTGATAGCCGTCGACTGGAGCCCCACAAATATATCTCTCGCCGCCATGGCCGCATCTGTGATGGTGGATGTGAATGCCGGCCTGTTTCGCCACCCACTCGAGCCAGCACACCGCCTTGACGCCGAAACCGCCTTCTGGATAAAAGGCTTTCTCAAAAACTGACTCCGGAGGGAGGACACGTTTCCCGGGGCAGTCGATTTTGGTTTGGCCTCGAGTACACGTCTTGGTGTGGCGCTTCAAGTTATCAGCCCGTGTGAACCTCCCGCCGCACTCGCCACAAGTGTAATTGTTTGTGACTTTATTGATATTGGTGATCAAGAAGGCATGGCCTTCATAGATGCCGATGGTCATGGTTGAAACTCCAACCTTGTCGTAATTAACAGGGGTGTGAGATAAAAGGAATTCACCAGTAGGGAGAATAAGATATGCGGCAATGCCTTGCTTGAAATGCTTTTCGATTTTGGAGAAGTCCCGCAAAGTTAGCTGTCTCGAAGCCCCGGATAAAAGGCGAAGAAGCTTTCCGCAAGTTCCCTGGTTCTGCGGGTGTTGCGATCTCTACGAGCTCCTCGATGGACAGCCAAGCAACGAAAGAGACAAAGATTGTCATTGAAATTGTCAAGGGCAATGACTTCTCTTTTGTTGCGAAGCCAATCAGGAAGCCACCCGAGGCCTATTTGCAGGGGTTGTCGATCAAGCACGACTTTTAGATCAAGCAGGACAGTGCGTTCGTAAACCCATTTGGTATCAGGTCTGTTGAGGTTTGCATTTTGCAGCCGAAACTCTTCCTGAGCTTGCAACCACTGTCGTGTTTCAGAAAGAGTGGCTAACCAACGACTGTTGCGGTTGTTTTGATAAAACTGTCTCAACTCCTCGGTTTCAGTGTTTCGTAACTCGAATGTGAAGCGTAAATTGATTGTATGTCGTGTGTGAACATTTTGCTTGATTTTGTACAAAATTCTGGCGACAAGAGATTTTTCGAGATCGTTTACAAAGCGGAACCGGATTATTCGTCTGCCACGTTCAAACCCTCGGTCAACCTGATCATAGATTTGAACAAATTGTTCAAAATCTAACTCCTGCGGGTTGTTTTGAGGCTCGACCTCAGCATTATTGTCATCCGCAGGCTCGAACCGCTCGAGATTTCGTGTCTGTCCATCCAGCCAGGCAATCAGCTCGCGTTGATCGTCATCACGGCGTCTTCGGTGTCGGCGTTGCGCCATTGCGTATATACAAGGGTTTTACCTTTCTTCAATTGGTTATGTATCGCTTGCCGTTGCGGAGCCTCTTACGGGGTTTGAGGGAGGGGTACGTATAGTAGTTGGTGGGGAGGCACGTCAAATACCGTTTTTCACCGCCCTAAATAAGCCGCCAAACGCCCGAGTTACCGGGCCCCCAGGGCGAATGCAATGAGACCTGGGGGCCCGGTAACTCGGGCGTTTGGCGGCTTATTTAGGGGTCTGAAAAACGGTATTTGACTGCCTTCCCACCAACTACTGCGCGAGATATTTACATATCGCTGATAAGATTGATTCCCCATGCTCAGTTGAATTAACGAATTTTAAGCAACTTTGAAATTCGAAAGCATCGCGCTGGATCATTTCCCCAAAAATTCCTTCTGGGATCCAAAAGAACATCCCTTCATCTTTCAAATACGAAATTTTTGACCAATTATTTCGCTTCGCTCATGTTTAAATTCAGCGATGAGTTTGACCTATTTTTAAACGAGTTAAAGTGTGTCAAGTAAAATTAATTACACTTTAATATCGTAAAAAGGGGTTGTTGTTGTTCATCGTGGTGAACACACTAGTAGAAGAAGTATTTTTCGTTTGTCTCACGATGTAGTCACTTCCGATGTGGATCGCGACGTTTCGGAACAAGCAATAACTACATCATCTTACAAGCCTAGGATCTGGAAACGCTACACGCTACGTAGACGACACCTTCACCATTCTAGATCGCGCAATCGTCGATAGCTTCTTACAGCATCTAAACGACCAGGAGCCTTCCATCCGTTTCACCATGGAGACAGAGAATAACAACAAACTCGCCTTCCTCGACACCGCAGTTTCAAGAGAACCCGACGGCCGCCTCACCACCAGCGTATACAGGAAGCCTACACACACTGATCAATACTTAGCGTATGATTCACACCACCCGCAATCAGTAAAACGCGGTATTGTCAAGTGTCTTTACGAGCGCGCCAAACGTCTCGTAACGAAACCCTCTGTTATCTCCAAGGAGAAAAAACATCTGTCATCTGTTCTTGTTTCCAATGGTTATCCTTTTTCTTTCTTGCAGAAACTTACCAAGACCAGAAAACCCAACACCAGTGCTGAGCCCACGACCGAGTTCAAATCTACTGCGGTTTTACCTTATGTCAAAGGTCTGTCCGAACAACTTCGCCGCTGCCTACAACAACAAGGCGTACGCGCTGTTTTCAAGTCGGAGACTACACTTAGATCACACCTAGTACGGCCTAAAGACGCTGTTGACCCGACTAAACAAGATGGCGTGGTTTACAGAATTCCCTGTGAATGCGGTAAAGTTTATATCGGCGAGACTGGAAGACCTATGCAAGACAGAATAAAAGAGCATGACCGAGACATCCGATTCGCCCGTACCCAGACCTCCGCCGTTTCAGAGCACGCCAACAACACCGGACACCACCCGCTTTGGAATGAAGTAAAGTTTATTGATCGTGATCCTCATTGGTACACACGCAGGGTCAAAGAGGCGATCCACATAAGACTTAACCCTAACAACATCAACAGGGACAGTGGAATAGAAATTCCAGAAGCATGGATGCCCACGATCAAGAAACACAACAACAGGAGAGCCGTACGACTACGGACCGCCGAGGGAACAATTCGCCGAAACAACGAGGATCAAAATGCGCCAGTCACAGCTGTTGAAAACCAACCAATCACAGCAGAGCATCGTGCTTCATAAGGTGACGCGTAACCAGTCGACCCCATCGCCTGAAGAAGACTAGCAGTATGCGATCCACATCGGAAGTGACTACATCGTGAGACAAACGAAAAATACTTCTTCTATTAATTACACTTTGTAAATTAAAGGACGCAAAGCGCTAAAATAACCTTCAATGTACCTTTTTGATGTCATTCTCTAAGATTTGACAGGTATTGTCCTTTTAGAGTGTTTTATTTTTTCACGCGAAGCTTCCAAACTCGGCATAAATTTAGAGTCCCTAAAGTGGCATTTTGGCGGTATTCAGTTGTTATCGATTTTCTCTGAAACAAATCGATATTTAGCCAAACTGACTATGCAGTGATTTGTTTCACATAAGGGCTACCTAAGTTGAGAATGTAATCGAAATCCATTTTTCGCCAGTTGCCGGCGAATGTTTGACCGTTGGTAACATTGGCTCTTAAGAAGCATTAGATCAAACAACAATATCCAATCTTGCTTTTTAAGAAAAATACAACTTACAGTTTACAGTTGCTTTAGCACCAGTAAAGAAAATCTATGAGGGAAAAAACAATACGTGACTTAGACACTGTCATTTCAATTAACACTTCTGCCTACCAAAAACACTAAATAGCCGTTTAAAACGAAAAACAAACCTGGAGTACGATATTAATGATTCCGGGGAACAAAAACAACATTCTTAACCTCAAGACAACGCTTTGAAGTTACGTAATGAACCAAAACTGGAAGGATTCGTGGTTACAACATTCTAAACTGAAGTGTTAAATTAATAGCTGGTGCTTGCCCATTAGCAAATACGATAATTTTATCAAGAAGCCACCATTAAGGGTCTATTTTACTTTCTCGTTGCGAGAGTAACGCGGTTGCTTCGCAAGTACAATTCGACTTCCGGTTTACTGGCTTTGTGAGTGCTCCAAACTTCTTTAAAGCTGCTTCACTACTTGATATTCGCACAGCTAAGAGCATGAGCCAGTTGTTTTATAACACTGACAACGACATTTATGCTGCGGTTATTTTGGTTACATCACCTAAGATTGGTGGAACTTTTGACAGGAACATTCCTGTTTGCAAAAGCCTGACAGTCTCAACGAAAGAAGCATATAAATTAGCTCACATTTCTCATTTCGGTCTATTCATAAAATGGGACAGTGGCCAAAATTCATTTAGAAAAAGTGAATATTTGCAAACGGAAGAGGAATTTCGATTATTAAGTAATAACAAAAAAAATGACGTTTTTATCAGCGCGTTTGAAAATCTCAATGCGCTTACAAACATGCAATTATAAAAATAACTAACTAATTAACTAACTAATTAAGTAATTAAGGGTAAATGATGAGATGGTCATCTGAGATCGTAATGCTAGCTAATGCTCAGTGATAAGACAATAGCTAATGGATAACCACCAGCCGTTAAGTATTCCCTTATACTCTTGTATTTATACATATATTAAAAATGTTCCACAGCCTTGTAAACATTTTTATAACATCCCTGTTTGCAAACGCCAGACAGTCTCAACGAAAAGAAGCATATAAATTAGCTCACTTATATGCTATATTTATCACTCCTGTTGGCAAGTCGTTAATTATTTATAAACAAGAGAAAAATATTTTCAACATCTGAAATCGTTGCTATCATCACTGGTCGCGTGTTTATCAGAAATAGTTCTCTTTTGAACATATTTTATCGAGTTACTGCTTCTCAGTCCATCTAGAAAATGTGACATCGAACCAATCGCTTAAAAACTCGTTTAATATTCATATTCATCATTATGCCCATTAGCTGGCATATATTAAACGAAATTTGCGACGATTTGTTTTTTGAGTGATTAAAACTTCTTAAAAACCCCAGAGGATTATAAGCCATACTTTCAAGGCTAGCTAGGGTTAGGCTCTGGTACATATATAGTATATGTATAAATATAACAGTATAAGGGAATACTTAAAGTTTGCTATTGCTTTAGCACCAGGCGTACGTTTCTCAAAACTTCCGAAGACATTTCGTTCCCGAAAGCTGTTTATTAAATTCAGTTTCTAACGAATGATGTTGAAGTTGTTGGCCAGCAAACCAACCCAACCTGTGCAGTAAACGTGAGACGTTATTGTTTAGCTTTCGAAAGCAACAAAAATTGGATATTTCTTGGTGAACATTTTGCATATAACATAGCTTTTCGGACCCGAAACGTTTTCGGTAGCTTTGAGAAACGCACGCCAGGAAAGAAATTCTATGATGGGAAAAACAATACGTGACTTGCAAACTACACGTTGTAAATAACACTTCTGATTAACAAAAGAGGCGGAGTTCGAAGCGAGTAAAAGACGAAACACAAACCTGCATTATGGTGCAAAAAATATCTAGGAACAGTACCAATATTCCCAATCTCATGTTAGCGCCTTGAAGTTGCGTAGTGAACCAACACCAATTGAACCCGGTTGTTTAAAATAACAGCTGGTGCTTACCAATTAGCTTATGTCTTATCACTGAACATTGGGTTTGCAAATATTCTCTTTTTCTAATTAGACATTGGCCACTGTCCCATTTTAAGAATAAACAAATGCCTTCCGAGTTAAGCTTTGGATGGTTTAGTAGAGTGCAATAATTGCAATGTATCTCATAAAGGATTTGATGTTTCCTGATGAGACGATATTTTTACATTTTGCAACATTTTTATGATTTGGGGCACTTTTCAGCTCGCGGAAGGTTGTAGGAACTGTCGATATTTTATGTCACCTCGTTTAATTAATCTCATACAAAGGCAATAGGCAAAATAACGAATAATATGTTAAGTTTTATGATGGTAGAAACTTACTAACTTGTGAGGTGTGCAAAAAGAGCTTTTTTTACAATCCGGAAAATTAAAAGTCTATTCAAAGTGTTTTACTTAGTTTGTGCTAAAGAAAAAAAACATAAAGAGATCCGACTCTTTGTAAAGTGTTTACATATGTATGAAGGAACTTAAGCAGTCAATTAGCTTGAACAGGTTTTTTTCTTTCTCGAGTGCAAAGAAATATAACATTCAAGCTCTGAAGTAATTAGTGAAATCAATGAATACTGATATTCGGCGTATGTGGAGCACTTTAGTTAAGGTGATCACACAAAAATTGCGAAGTTCCTATATTTCAGTGCGGTTGATGGATTTAATTTCTGTGTTATCCTGAAGACCTGCCACACTGATGACACAAATGTTCAAGTTATTGAACTTAGTGTGTGGAGGAGGAATAACAATTACAAATTTACCCATGTTTACAGCGGGTTATAGTAGACCGTTGTTATATACGAACGAAATTCCACGTTAATTCCAAATTTCAAAAAAAGAAAGGCCAACTTATCTGAAACATCATTACCGTCTAACCAAAAATGTTCATAATATATATAAGCTTGACGAAGCGAATTAATATGCATGAGCCATTATGAGTTTGATAAACTCGTCAATTAAGTCTGTCGATATTTCACTTCCACTTTTCCGCCACAGAAAAAGGAAACTGGAGCTACGGTTGTTCTCGTTACATGGCAAAGTCACATAAAGAAGTGGCCTCCTTTGTCATAAAATTGGAAAAGCCGAAAGGCAGAGGAGGATTTATTGCCAGGCACGCGATGTTTCAGACCGTCTTTTAAAATACTTTTTAAAAAACATCTTTATTTAGGCCGGCCTATCGGAAAACGGTAATACATTTCTAATCCTCTCTGCAGAGCGGCAAATCGTAAATAGCATCTATTTGCGAGGTCTTAGCGAAGACTCTCAGTTTATGAAAAACACGGTGAAAAAAATCTCAAGATTCTTCGAAGGTTATTTGCAACTAAGGTTATTTACAGTTAGTTATTTTCGACTACTATTAGCTACACCAGTAAGGGAGTGGTCATTATTACTGGGGGGGAGGGGGGGGGGGGAATTGCATATTTAGGGGGAGGGCTAAGATTTTGTGGGCTTCCATCTGGGGAGTGCCACATTTCTGGACCCACGCTTAAGGGAGTTTCACAAATTTTTGGGCGCCTGTTTTAACAATGAAACTTTTAAAATATTTTGAGGCTACTTCAGTCGACCATCCGGCTCCACCTTAGAAATCCCCTTAACCAGCAATCAGAGCGTACTGGACGCTGCTAATGGGCAACGTTCGAGACCTCAAACATTCTGCATGATAACGAGGCTTCCAGGAGTAAAACAAAAGAAATGCTTTCCTCTTTTGTTAAAAATGACGTCATTATTTTTGTTGTTCTTTTTATTTGTTTCTCTTTCGTCAGATACCCCAGGAAGCCTCGGTATCAAGCAGAATTTTTTTTAGATCTCCAATGTGACTCATTGTGGACATTTCCGAAGTGGACCACCTGCTTCATAATATGGCTGGAATGGTTGACTTTCAACACGCAGTTTCTGTAATAAGGCTTGGACACAACAATGTTTTCAACAAGCTATACCCAAAGTTAACCACTAAACCGACGCTTAAACCAATTACTGGAATTTTGCTTCACAAATAATGAGATAATTTGGAACACATAATACATACTCAAATGACTATTTAGCCCAAATAATGAAACGTGTACTTAAAACTCGAAAAATAAAAAAAAATCGCTTGACAAAATACCAAAAACGTTTTTAAAGCCCGATTGGTTTTTCCATTGAATACACATATTTGTTTCTAGCCCAAATGTGATGTGGTTGTAGATTCATTTTGTACTAATATCTAATTATGAGGGAAATAACTTGTTTATAGTATTAAAGTATGATTAGCTTTAGGTATTGCCTCCTGCTGGTTTGAATTGAAATACAAGCTGGTAAAGAAATACGTGTAGTTCAAGACTAAAGCCTTTTACCTCTGCGCTTGTTTCCCATTTGACATTATCGTTGGACCACCCCAGTTTGAATTCTTTCAAATAATCCTTGTTTCCACCTGGATTTCCTTGTGTAGCAACAGCACATACTCGGTATAGTCGACCAAGATCAATCTGAATCATTTATTAAAAAACTATGTTCGTTTATTGAAACACGAACTATTACGTAAACTTGGATATGCCTTGAAATTACGCATTTGTAGTATTTGATTTTGTTGAACATCATATTCCGTTATTTCTTGACAGAAGTAAGGCCTAAACACTCATAACTTACTTAAAACATAACAAAACTAGAAATCTAGTTTATCGATTCCCTGTTAACTTGTTCAAGCCTTTGTCAGGATACAGAAACATTAAAATCTTCAATGCAGTTGTACATGGCCATAAAATTTTAACCATGATTTGAATGCAATGTGTATTATAAAAGCTGTACGTTCTTACCTGAATCCATCCAGTTGCGTCATCAGGATATGAGGTACACCAAGAACTGGGTGCGTTTAAACGAGCATTAGTTGCGGTGTGCCCATTAGTTGAAGCTGTTATTTGAGAGTCAAGAATTTCGCCAGCCTCCATGCCAACAGCCGGTGCGACGCACTCTGAGAGTATATTAAATACTTAATATCAGTTGGAAGTATCGTGCAAGATTCTTCAGTGCTCCGCGGCCGTTAAACAGCATTAACTTCTTTCCATCCCCTCGTGTGTTCAAGCTTCGTTCGCATGATGGGATTAGTTTATATATACCCGTTTCCACTTCTCTCTTTAACTTTATGTGAAGCGCTGTGGCTTCATTTAACTTGTACGTTGGATTTATGACCTATTTACAGAAACGGAGCTCAACTGGCCAGTTTTTGGGTGGTTTTGAGCTTAAAAAAAGAGGTAACTTTAACCCGTAGTCTTGGTGTATAAACTGAGCACCGATGATTTCTTAGGGAAAGACCGACGCTGAGTTGGGTGGATAGTTGGTTTGTTTGGCAAAAGACAAAAAATTCCTTCTTTCCTAGTCAAAAATGCTCTTTGTTGAGCTACATACTTCTTCTTTCCTTTCCTTTCCTTTTCTTTTCTTTTTAAAATAATACATTTTATATTTCATGCTGTCCCCATAATTCGTATGATGTATCCTATATTGTCAGGAAGCCTATAGTTCATAAGCCCCCGTCTTCTATATAGGCTTCCTTGTCACTACCACCTTAAACATTTTTTAGTCCGTCTTTAAGTTATTATTAATTTATAGTGTATTGTATTATTATTATTATATATTTTTTAATGTGGTTAATGGAAAAATAAAATGAATGAATAGGGAAGTTGGTGTAACCTGCATTGAACTAGGTTTTTGTTAATTAAGAAAATAGCGCTTAAATCCATGAAGCGTAAACATAGTACTCAGTAAGCAAGCCTTCATTAATGTTTTTACCCTATTTCTGTGTCAGAAACATTTATTTCTCCATGCCTTTGCTTTTACCTTTTTTTCCCGTTTGAACTCACAACCTGTAAATAAAAAAGATCAGTTATAAAAATCAAATGAAAATTTATAAAAGACTACAATAAGTTATAGATTTACTGACCGGTACTATCGGAAGGAGAGTTTCCTAAATCACACATTTTTAAGACATGAATGTCATTTTTCCGTTCGTTCGCTCTAAAACGCACTCCACACTGCTTCCCACGCAAAAGGCCCCCTCCCTCCCCCCCCCCCCCCCCCCACATTGATTGCGGACTATTCTGGTGTCCCTCTACTAGTTGTTAACTTCAAACTCTAATTGTAACTGAAACTTTATTACATCTTCACAAATTCCCTTCCCCTTTTTAACCCGTGAATATACGCGCATGCGTAATGAACGGGTTATCGGTAACGGCGAGAGGTATGCAAATGAGTCACTCGCTCACTCCTTCCATCAGCTGTAAACTTAGTGACGTAATGCTTTGTTACGAATGCGTTTTGTAACAAGAGCAGCGTGAATCCAGCGATAACAATAACTAAATTGGTGTAAACGAATATAAATAACAATAAGCTTAAAGATGTTTCGCATTTGGAGTCTTTAATGTAACGTTAAAATCGATCTAAAAGGAATTTTCAACTGAGACACGCGTTTTGATGGTTATCTACCTTCAAGTAATAAAATTTATCCAATTTCAAGTCAGCGTTTTGGTTTTTTTTTCTTCTTCGGACTGAACATTATGAAAGTGATGTACTGTATTTTTATTTTTTGTTTGTCAAAAATCCTTACGTTTAATTTTAAAAAAAATATTGAACCGTGACAGAGTGAAAACATAAGCTTACCGCAATATTGCGTTACGCTAGCATTTCAAATTCACGGGTTGGCTCTAAGGAGCCTTTGATTTATCTCTTTAATGCTTATGCGCATTAAACGAGATTTCGGAATCAGTACGAAAAAAGGGACAAAAGTTGTTAACAAAGGTTTCTTTGTTAAATGTTGTGGATTTTTGTCCGGGGGTTTCTTCTTTCTTCTTTATAGAAGCTATATTAGGGTATTGAGGATATGGTTGGTTAAAGCGGTTAGGATTTCAAGAAGGGCGTCGCATACCGTCACTAAAATTTTTGAGGAACACCCCCGGTCCTATTGTTAATTTCCCTAGGGTATTGAAATGTCATGAACTTGTCATGTCTTACGTTACGTCACCACAAAGGTATTACAGTTCTTATTAAGTTTCGATATCTCACGTTAGGTATCAATCTTTCAAATTTGTTTTTAAGTTTATGTGTCCTAGACGTTCTACGCTGTTTGCGTTTTATGCTTTTTGTTTCCTGTGTGGATGTGTCGGAGACGTTCTACGCTCTTTGCGTCTTATGCTTTAGAAATTTCACGTTGTATCTTTGTTCGCTTTTTAAGGTTTATAGCAGAGTTGTTTTTCAACTCTGATTTTAGAGCTATGACCTCATCGCCTGACAGATTGTTTCTTATCTGGGATTTATTGTTTCTGTGGTTTTAAGCACAGATAAAATGTACACATGTTAAATAAAAAGAGACATTTTTCGCGCTCGACGAAGCTAAGAAATTTCACCCTGTATCTTTGTTCGCGTTTTGAGTTTTATAGCTGACATTGTGTGCTACGAACGCGCTCGACGAAGCTAAGAAATTTCACGCTGTATCTTTGTCCGCTTTTTGAGGTTTATAGCAGAGTTGTTTTTCAATTGTTTTAGAGCTGTGAGGTCATCGCCTAATAGATTGTTTGTTATCTAGGATTTATTGTTTCTGTGGTTTTAACCACAGATAAAATCTACACATGTTAAATAAAAAAACACACGACTTTTTGCACGGGAAAGTTTGTTATGAGTGGTTTTAATGAGGTCCACGCAGCTATAAAAAGGCGTAGCGAATACAAGCTAAAATTAAAGCTTCATGCTTTTTGTTTCCTGTGTGGATGGGTCGGAGACGTTCTACGCTCCTTGCGTCTTATGCTTTAGAAATTTGACGCTGTATCTTTGTCCGCTTTTTGAGGTTTATAGCTGACATTTTCCGCCCTAGACGAAAATGACGAGATCAACCCCCCCCCCCCCCCCCGAAAATAACCTTCAGGCTGATTAGGGTATTACATTTCACAAAACTTACTTAGAAATTACAAAAAAAACTAAACATAAATATATAGCGATTTCCGATTTAGCGGAAATAACGCGAAAACGGGAGGATTTTTTCCGGATATATAATTTATACTATCCATTAGATTATTACAATGGAATTCAATTCATTCTATAGGTGTCAGAACATTCACTAAAGCGTGATGCTTGAAGTTGTTTCTCGTGATGAATTTGCTTGTAAAGAGCTGTAATCCCGGCGCAGCTTTTTCTCGACAGCTACAGTGAGCTTACTTTACCATTTTGTAAACAAGGCCAAACACACGACAAATTAATCTAGCACTGCTAAATGAGGGTGCTAATGGGGGTACCCAATTGTAGTTAACTACTATTTTTTCGGCCAATTGTCAGTTAACAAGAGGCTACACTGGTATCCTATACTCATGCGCTTGTATAAGAAAGTTTTACGTTTTTCTTTTTTAACTAGGTCACGCTGTCGGAAATCGGTTCATTTCAATATTTTTATTCATTGATCTTATCAAGTGATTTAGTTTGACAAGTAGGAAATTAAGTATATCAGTAAGGCTTTTAAATTTGCAAAGTTAAGATAAGGTTACTTTACAGGCCATGTGAATGACCAGAGTGAATGCGTTTTCGGGATCGGTGAACATTGTGACCAAGGATCTAGGGACTTTGCGATTAAATCATTCTTACTCGCTTGAGAATTGTCATGGACTTCTTGTGCCAAACAGAGGCGTTCGCGACAACGCACCCCTTCCCTCTCAACGAATTTTGCGTGACATAAGCCTTGTTTTGTTTACATAAAACCAGAGACAGAGAAATGTATGGAAAACTGAAACAAGCAACAGGCCCCCAAAATTTGTCGGTAGAACTCTTTGCCGTGTACCTTTAGTTTATATTTTTTTTAGAACAGCCGCTTTACGAAAATTATTCGACATTAGATTCTGATACAAAAACCATAATTTCTCACCTGTCAAGAAAGCTTCCACTGAAACCGTAATAAGGATCGTTAAGATGTCTGTTTGATATAGGATCGTACACAGAGAGTATGGGAAGGAAAAAACCGAAACTCACTGATGCTTGTGTCCAATAAAATACGGTGTGTCCACTTACTTTGGAGTCTGCTTAATACAGGTTTTACTGTAATCAGAAATCTTACTCATTTAATCTAACACTGAAAAGGGCTCGTGTGGTCAACCCCTGGGTCAACCCGCGTTCGCGTGCTAGGAAAAAATTCTAAACAAAAACACGAAACAAAATACACACCATGTATCTCACTTCCCATTAGAAAAGGTAGCTCCATTTCCAACTGAGCCTTTGTAACAGCTTTCCCGTCGATCTTCTCAACTTTCAATCAAACGCACCGAGTCCAAACTGTCCATTGAATTGTGCTTTGTCATGTCAAACGGTATGCGACCTATGTGTCGTTCGAATGCCGATCCTTTGTCATCATCTCGATAAAAACTCAGAATAACTGACCACGCCACTCGACGCCATCACGGAAATCAAGGTCAACGCTCTAAGACCCTGGTACCTTTCGCATATAATATCGGTTAATATGTCACCTGGTCATGCAGCGAGGCAGGTAAATGTCACAAAATAGCTTTGCTGTTAGGAAAAAACTATGTTGCTTTTATTAACAACAATCGTTAATAGTATAATTAATAGAATGTCACTTAACTGTTAACTTTTCATTTATCAGTTAACTACTATGTTTTTGGGCAATTGTCAGTTAACTGTTAACCCCATTAGCACCCTCCTAAATGCACTGGTATTCTGAATTTCACTTTTGCCGGAATGCAATTGGCATTAAAAAAGAAAACGAAAAAACTCACGAGATAATAATGCCTTTTGTCATAACATTTCACCCACGACTGAAAAACCTTAAACAAATACTGATGAAAAATGGAGTTACGTCCAAAACCAACCATTCCCGAAAACTATTTACAAAACGCCGCCTAACATATCATACAAGACGTAAATCACTTAACGACATACTCATAACAGCCAAACTTTGAAAGCTAATATAAATGCATCGCAACCGCAAAACACATAGCGGAGTCGGTGTAGGCCTGTCATGAACCTCATTTCGATCTAAGGGAAACTAAAAAAGTGACCGCCAGGAGTGGTGTCCTGTTTACCCGCTCACTACACGTGACGTATTATCGATCACTTGATAGGTTTGTGGGCTTTTAATTGTTTTGAAATTGCGGCAATCTACAGTTGTATTGTATTTGATTTAGAAAGTCCTTTCTATTGTCAAATATCCCAACAGAAAATAGACAATGAATAACTGAAAATGCATTGTGCAAATTGACCCAACAACACATTTTCATCGTCAAAAGACCAATATCACGCTAGCATGGCACAAAAATATATTTAGTTTATTGAGGAAAAGAGCCCAGCATCAAATTCAGCATATCGATATTAGTAAAATTACAAAGTTTTGTAAAGATTGCTAGCAAACTGACGAAGATATGAAATTTTGAAACTGAGCATTTTTACAAAGAAATGTACGGTGGAAGGGCATAGATTGCCCGTCCATCCTCGTTTTCGTGTTTTTCCCATACATTTCTTTGTAAAAATTAGGCCAGAGTACTAAGTTTCAAAAGTTGATATCTCCCTCAGTGTACGAGCGATCTTTACGAAACTTTACACTTTTACAAATATTGATGAGCTGAATTTGATACTGGACTCTTTCCCCCATTAAATTAAATATATTTTCATGCCATGCCAGCGTGATATTGCTCTATCTATATATTGACTTGCACCAACACGAATTTTCAACCATTCTCAATCTTCTCTATCCTGCCAAGAACCATATCCAGTTGACTACTGCGCCTCGCATTTTCTACATAATGTCTGATTCTACAACGCCATTTTTACCATATTTACTATCAAGATTCTTCTTTTTTAACCTCACGTTCCAACGCATTAACGAGATGGCTTTAAGAGCCCTTTGATTTTCTCTCGCATTCTTTGACAAATCACCAAAAAAAAATCACACAATTCACATAACATCAACCTGTGCACTAATTGAGGCAATTTTGGATCCCTTGAAACGTTGAGATAATATAATTGTATAAACCTGATCTACGATAGGGTGAAAATGGTACTTAAACGTAGTGCTCTCCTAACGGGACAATGTCGCACATACCTATATAGCTTATATATGGGAGTACCCCCCGGGAGGCACTTAACCGTAGTGCTCTCCTAATGGGACAATGTCGCACATACCTATGTAGCTTATATAAGGGAGTACCCCCCGGGGGGCAGTTAACCGTAGTGCTCTCCTACCGGGACAATGTCGCACATACCTATATAGCTTATATAAGGGAGTACCCCCTGGGAGGCACTTAACCGTAGGGCTCTCCTAATGGGACAATGTCGCACATACCTATATAGCTTATATGAATACCCCCCCGGGGAACACTTAACCGTAGTGCTCTCCTAATGGGACAATGTCGCACATACCTATAGAGCTTACATAAGGGAGTACCCCCCTGGAAGCACTTAACCGTAGTGCTCTCCTAACGGGACACTCTCCCGCCGAAATGACAAAATTTTGCTAACTTTATCTCCCTGTCATATCGCTAAATGTCACCAAATATGGTAATTTATTGGATAAAAAGATTCTATAGAGCAAAATAGAAGCCATAGTTTTGACATAAAGTGCAGGATTACAAGGATGGAAGTGGATTACAGTTCATCAAATTTAATTTTGTAACAGGCGGTTAAGAAATCAAACTTGCCATTCGTGTAGAAGTTTAACTTTTTGTCATATTTTGTTTCTTTAGTTAATATTTCTTTGCTTTCATGACTTTTGTCGATTTTTTTCTTCGTATTTCAAGACAAAAAACAAGCTGAAGACAACCTCCATAATCATGAAACACGATATAACTGTCCCTTTATGAGGACAGCACGCTATAATGGACACTTCGTTATTACAGAAAGGCGTCAAGTCATGACGAATAACATTTCATGAAAAGAACTCTCGTAAGTCTCGTTACTACGTATTTCTATCTATTAATATATATACATAGCCCAAGCCTAACAGCGTCGCACTTTGAACAAGCTTAACTAAGGTGAAACTTAACTAAGGTGAAACTTAACTAAGGTGAAACTTAACTAAGGTGAAAGGTTGGAAGCACAAGAATTAAGATTGACGAACGGGCTATTTTCAATTTTAGCAATTCTCAAAAACAGTATTACGCGACCGTCTGCACAGTACATTTTTATAGACCGTACAAAAGTTCACAAAAACAACTTTTCTCTGTCTAGAATAACTAGTACCACTAGTTTCCGAATAAAATACAGTTTATGTTTGTCAAAAATTGCCCGAGAAACTGATTTGAAAATCAAAAATTGCAAAAATACACAAACATATTTGCATAAGGCGATGCGAGTGAAGATAGAACGGTACTATAAAATCAAAGTCTTGTTTTGTTTACATAAAATCGCTTTTCAATCTATCTAATGAATGAACAAAGCCATAAAAATGGACAACACAATCTTCTTTCGAAAAAATTTCTTCAAATCTCCATTAGTTTACGTTTAAAAGCAAAACGCGTACCATTTAATTATAGCTCATCGAGTTCAAGCTTTCTTTGATGAAATTCAAGAGATCGATACAACTGAATTTAAGCACGTTTTGAAATCAATTCTCCAAAACTAACAATAACACTAATAAAAAGTCACTCACAGATTGATATCAACATAAATTCTCATCGAAAACTGTAATCTGTTTTACCTTTAAGTCCCTCGCTTGCTTGGAAATTCAAATCTCCGCTTCTGGTTCTGAAATCCGTAGAAAACAAACATCTCCCGCATTGATAAAAACGTAATACATGAAGTTCCTCGAAGCAAGATTTTTTCCCTGAAAGCTCGTCTTTTTCCACTAAAGCGGCTTCTGAGTATACCTTAATTAGTATCCCTGTCTTGAGCAGCAAATCGCGAAAAAATGCAGGAAAATAACGACTTTAATTCTCCGCTAGACACAACAAAACAACTAAAGTGTTTATCGAGCTCACGGCTGTGTGGCCGCGCGAAAAACAAAGCCTTGCTTTCAAGATCCCGGATGTTGTTCCAACACGTACGGCGGGCGGGCACACACGCGCCGCGAAACATTCCGCTAGCCATGACCATGAAAATCTATGAGTATGGGGCTGCGCAGCCAGGCTTTCGGCCTGGCAAGTGCTCCGCTATAAACACCCATCGTGGTCATTATGGTGTATGTTATATTATAGCGAGACTGGAACATGCTCGAACTCGTGCAAAGGTCATTTTGAACTGAAAGGGGATAACTATTTCATGCTTGCCAAAGTAAACGCCTGAATTGAAGTTAACTATTAATTTTTGTAAAAAGGAACGTTTAGGGAGATTATAACCTGTTCCTCGACAAATCCGTTAAAAACTTTTCTTGTCCTGTTCTCCCAAACCTTCGCGAATGTTACAATACCTCTTTACAAACACAGAGGAAAAGATGTCTCTTGCTATAAAATAAACCGCCAAAAAAGGAAGGACGAAAGAGTAAACATCAACTTTGTCTTAAACAAATATAGCCAAACACAGCACCCTAGCGCCCTTGGTCGTTTCTTTTTCAACTTTCGAAAATTCACCTTCTCTATGGACGTTTAGCATACTGATTTGTTAACAAATGTGTGACAACCTGAAACCAATTTTCGAGAATAGTGAAGGAACTAAATGTTTACCGAGCATCATTTCCCACGACCAGCACGGCTTGAATGCTGTCGATGGTAAGTGAAAAATATCATGTAAAAACCTTAATGTACCAGTGTTGACATGTCATAATTTGTATAATTTATGCTCGTAGTTAAGGACCGCAATGCATGCGTGCATTTACCATCATGCCTTATGGGTAGAGAAGAGCATGTGCTCGGGTTGTAATGGCTACCGTTCTGAATTAAATGTTGTTGTGTTCAGTTTACCTATTTGTGACTTATCTGGTCTACCCTGCCTTGGGGCAATCAACATGGTGGCAGCCTCGGGATCTATTTAACGAAATGGCGTCGACAGAAACCGGACATTTCAGACTTCCGCCCCAGCTACAGGTGAATTCGGGAAATGTATCCGAGAACTTCAAAAGATGGAAACGGCAAATGGAAGTTTATTTGGCCGCTTCTGGTGCTTCGGAAAAGGATGAAAAGGTACAAACTGCAATTATTCTGAATTGTGCTGGCCCTCAAGTTCTTGAAATATATGATAATATTGTGTGGGCGAATGCTGATGATAAACACAAGCCCGATAAAGTCCTAGAAGCCTTTGAAAAATATTGTAACCCAAGAGACACTGAAGTACTCGAATCTCACAGATTTTGGAACATTCCGTTCCAAGAACCATTTGACAAATTCCTAACAGAGCTCAAGACGAGAGCCGCGTCCTGCAACTTTCAACAAAAAGACAGGATGATGAGAGACAAAATAGTTTTCACTGTGACAGGAAAGCTTCAAGAGTTACTTCTCCGGGTAGACGGTCTGACCCTCGAGAAAGCGGTGAAACTATGTAGAGCCTTTGAACAATCCAACATGCAAGTTAAAGAGTTCAGAGACAACCCGACCCCTTCAAACCCCACGAAGGTGAATAAAGTGGCACAGAGGTCCGATCAGAAATCGCCTGGTAGCAAAAAACAGACCGGTGGAAACAAAAACGCAAAGAAGGAAGAAAAACTGAACATAAACTGTCAATTTTGTGGCTACGAACATAAAAAAAGTAAAGAGAAATGCCCTGCATGGGGGAAAACCTGTAACAAATGCAAGAGTCGAAATCATTTCAAGGCAAAATGCAGGAAAGTGAACTCAGTGTCGAAGTCCAAGGGTGATGATAATGATTCTGATGATCAGTGGCTTATGGCTGTAAACCACAGTGGAGAGAGTGTTAATGCTACACTGACCATAAATGAGCATGATGTCCGTTTTCAACTTGATAGCGCAGCTGATGTCAATATTATCTGTCAGAAGCATGTAAGGAAACAACAAGTGTCCCCTTCAACAGTACGCCTAAACATGTGGAACAAAACTAATCTGAAACCTCTTGGAGAAACCCTACTAAAGGTCAGGAATCCTCGTCATGGTACCGAGACTGAGGTAAAGTTTATTGTGGTGCCGAGTGGTTTTACCAATCTGCTAGGACTTAAAACCATTCAGGAACTTGGTTTCATAACCATAAATGAGGAATGTTTTATTTCCCAAATCAAGGCCCCTCAACTTGGCGATCTGGGAGAAGCTACCCTCAGAGTTGATGAAAGCATTCCACCCAAAGTCCTTCCATGTAGAAAAGTTCCCATAGCAATTCAAGATTCAGTAAAAGAAGAATTGAATCGACTTGTGGACAAAGATGTGCTAGTTCCAACGACTGAACCAACCGAGTGGGTCAGTCAAATGGCTATTGTACACAAGCCCAATGGCAAACTACGCATATGCATTGATCCTCAACCCTTGAATGCTGCACTCAAGCGTGAACATTACAAACTACCAGTACTAGATGATGTACTCCCAAAGCTGAAAGACGCCAAGGTATTTAGCAAATTAGATGTGAAGGAAGCTTATTGGCACGTCCGACTTGACGAGGCATCCAGCAAGCTGACCACAATGATTACGCCGTTCGGCCGATACAGATGGACGAGGCTACCTTTCGGACTGAAGGTCTCAAGCGAGATATTCCAACGCAAGCTTTATGAAGCCTTAGGAGACCTGGATGGTGTATTCTGTGTCGTAGACGATGTAGTCATCGCAGGGTGTGGTCGTACAGAGGCCGAAGCTCGAAAAGACAATCAGCACAAACTGACTGAAACACTAAAGAAGTGTGCCAAGAAGAACATTGTCCTGAATGAAGACAAACAGGAGATTGGCTTAACTGAAATTATCTTCCATGGTCACAAAATCACGAAGGAAGGTGTTAAAGTCGATGAGACTAAAGTTCAAGCGATTCGTGATATGCCGGCACCCACCGACGTAGCAGGTGTGAAACGTCTATGCGGCATGGCACAGTACATGTCAAGGTTCCTGCCTGATCTTGCTGGAACACTTGAACCGATCCGTGCTCTTACGAGAAAAGACACCCCATTTGTGTGGTCCACTGAATGTGAGAGAGCATTCGCGAAACTGAAGAGTAACCTCTCTGAATCCCCATGCCTAGCCTATTTTGATTCGTCGAAAGAAGTGGTCATCCAAGTGGATAGCAGCAAACATGGGATTGGTGCCGTACTGCTAGAAGAAGGTCGTCCCATAGAGTACGCATCACGCGCATTGACACCATCAGAGAGGAACTGGGCGCAGATTGAAAAGGAAGCCCTATCTGTCTTGTATGGTCTTGAACGATTTGACCAATACACTTATGACGGAACTGTTAAAGTAGAGAACGACCATAAGCCTCTTGCTTCAATATTGCGCAAGCCTCTGAGCATGGCCCCAAAACGTCTTCAGGACATTATGATGCGTTGTAACAGATACGACGTTCATTTTGTATTCGTCAAGGGTACCGACCTAGTCCTCGCAGACACACTAAGTAGAGCGCACCTGGACTCTGGTGAAGATAACCAGGATGACCGTGCTCAAATCAGGAATGTCAACGCATTTCATGACATTCCAGATAAGCGACTCGACGAGATACGCGAAGCAACCTTGCGTGACACTGGCCTACAAACTGTGGTGACATTAGTGATGGAAGGATGGCCAGCAGACAAGCGCGACACTCCTTTAAACGCATTGCCCTACTTCGATGTACGCGACTCTTTAAGTGTCATGGATGACATTCTAGTGAAAGGAGAAGCAGTAGTGATTCCCTCAGCGCTAAGAGCAACCATCAAGAAAAGACTTCACAGTGCCCACCTTGGTCGTGACAGCATGTTACGTCGAGCTCGAGGAACAGTGTTTTGGCCTGGCATGACCAGCGACATCAAGCAATTGGCTGACTCGTGTGAAATGTGTCAGGAAATGAAGCCTCGGAACTCACAGGAACCACCGAAGCAACATGATGAAGGTGATGCGCCATGGCAGAAAATCGGTCTTGATCTATTTGAAATCGCTGGCAAGCACTATTTAGCGGTGGTAGACTACTACTCCAACTTCATAGAAATCGATCTGCTGACAACGATGTCAAGTGTACGTGTCGTCACCTTACTTAAGAAACATTTTGCCAGGTATGGCATACCACGAGTTGTAGTATCGGATGGAGGACCGCAGTTCGTCAGTGAAGAATTCAAAGCATTTGTAAAAAACTGGGGTATAACGCACGTAACTTCGTCACCAATGCATCAGAGAGCAAATGGAAAAGCAGAATCGGCTGTTAAGATCATGAAAACTCTTCTTGTGAAAACTCACAAGGAAGGCGGTGATCCTTATGAAGCGATGCTGGAGCAAAGAAATACTCCACGTCAAGATACGGGCCGAAGTCCGACAGAAATGATGTTCAACAGAAAAACACGCAGTTTCCTGCCTAGTCTAAACAACGCGCCAAAGGACACTATTATCAAGGAGAAGCGCGATGCACGTAAGCGCAGCGTCAAGCGAACCTATGACCGGAAGTCGCGACAACTCTCAGAACTAAATGTGGGACAGTCCGCATTTTTCAGACATATTGAAGGACGAGACTGGAAGTTGGGCCAAGTTACAGAAGTCCTGGGCCCCAACACCCACAAGGTCAAAGGTCCGGATGGAGGAATTTACAGAAGAAATTGTGTGCATGTGAGACCCACCAAGATCACACCGAAAGCTCGTGATACCTCTCCCCTGGATGAATTTCGCACTCCTGACGCGAATCTACCAGCGCCGCCGCAAACAACACAAGTAGTTAACCCACCTACAGACACTCAGGTTCAGGACAATCAACCGCAGAGTATACAAGACAAAGTTGCGCGCACGGACATTTTGGATCAGTCTCTAAGTGCGAACAGACCCAGACGTGTGATCAAACCACCAATCCGTTTCAAAGACTATGTGTCCAAGTAGAGACTATTTAGTAGTTCATTTATTCGTTGAAACACCAGTTGACGTTTACAGAAACTGAGAGATTTAGCTAACTTTATTTTTTTGCTTTTCCAAAGAAAGGAGGATGTTGACATGTCATAATTTGTATAATTTATGCTCGTAGTTAAGGACCGCAATGCATGCGTGCATTTACCATCATGCCTTATGGGTAGAGAAGAGCATGTGCTCGGGTTGTAATGGCTACCGTTCTGAATTAAATGTTGTTGTGTTCAGTTTACCTATTTGTGACTTATCTGGTCTACCCTGCCTTGGGGCAATCAACAACCAGAGGTTTTATTTCCGGAGATGGCTTGGCCGAACGAGATAAATTTCAGAAACTATGACAACACCTTTCAGTATAAACACGTGAACATCGCTTCACAGCTTGAGTTGAGCTGAGGACAGGCAGAATTTCTTTTATAGCCCTTTTAAATACTGTTGTTAATTACAATTGTCGCAATTTTTATGACCGTTGTTTATTCTTAGCTATTTAAAATGATAACTTTACTGTTGAAAACTCTATAACAGCTCAACCCCGAACTTAGCTATTTTTGTTTAACAACAAAACTCTTGGTCATTAACTTATTCAGTCAAATTTCTCACATTGTTTTTCTTAGAATGTTATTTGCAGGATGCTGTGATGACAGATAAGCCTACGGAGCAATTTTCTATATCCCCACAGAGTGATCGTTAATGGTTTTGATTCAATCACAGTGTGCGTGGTATCTTGTTTATTATTTTTAAAATTATAAATGCCACATATCCACATATGGTAATTGATTATTTTTCAAAGTGAAATTTAATTTCTTTTTTTCGTTTTGAACTTGAGCAGGCATCAACCTGGGCCAGTTGGATAAACACTAAAGTTACTTGAAATTATGTCCGTGTCGAAGATCGCCTCAGTCTAAACATCGATCGAAAAAAAAAACCTTCAAAGACGTCATAAATGTACAGACTGAAAGAAACTTAGATAAACGTAGATTGTATATTTTAGCGTGTGGCGTTAGTGGTTCAACTGTTTCTTTTAATCGTTCATTTAGACAGCAAAACCAATTTATAAGCGAATGATATTTGAACAGCTTTCAGTAAATAGTGCATTAAAGCGCTTTCTTCGATGAATATTTCAGTTTTGGTAATGTGAGTAGTTTGTTTTACTGATCTAGTTGATTCCCGCGAGGAAGTCAACTTACTTGATAATCGAAATTCATGACTATGGACAAATACTGAAAAAAGTAGAATAAAAACATGGAATCGAGGTAAGGAATACGTTAAAAATAGCACTTAATTATCTTTTGTCCAAAACGTGAATTATTTTTCTAAAGAATCTGTTTTCTCGCTATCTAATATATCATTACTGTTCTTGGCCACTCGTACACAGCAAAGGACCCAGCAAGTTTAAAATCAGTGACTCTGCTCCCAAACTATTTACTTACCAGGAATATAAGGACGAGCCACCATGATCTTAGTCGCATTTCGTTCTCTTAGAGTTCACAAGAGATTATGACAGGTTAGTTTTGAAATCATTTCAGTGCATATGTAAGGGACAATAAGGTTTCAGTTTGTTGTTTAAGCCCGGTTTCCATATGATCGATAGCGATCGCTGTGATCGCTACGATCGCTGGAGAGTGGTTTCCATATGATCGCTACGATCGCTGAACTTTTTTTTCAGCGATCGCAGCGATCGCAGCGATAGTAGCGATCATATGGAAACCGGTCTTTAGGCACCTAGCTGCTTGTGTGGATAACAATAAGACTAGTCTTCTGCGTCAAAAAGCGCTATGACACCGTTATTTATATCCAGTGCTGACAAATAAGATTTCACGAAAAGAACTCTCGCTATTATGGATTACCCCTATTATGGACACCTAATAGAATTTGATATAAACACCAGTGTTAACTACAAATGAATGTTTGTTGGCCGTGTTGTGAAAATAACGAAGAAACTTTAATTGATTTTGGCAAAACTATCAGCGTTTATGGTGAATAATGCATGGTATATAATAATATTGAGTAACAAAACCAGTGGCGGATCTAGGTAGGGGGAACCGGTAGGGTGCCTCCCCCCTCCCCAACCTTAGCCTAAAGAGCTTAAAATTGGTTTCAGTCGCTTACAATTTCACTCCGCCTGTCTTCTCCCCTATTCACTCTGCCTCACCCTACCCCACTACCCCATTTCGATGTAGTCTGGATCCGCCTTTGAAAACGCATATAGTTCCGCTTGAAACTTGGAATGAAGACAAAAGGAAACGAACTTCGTGTGATAATATTAAAAACGTAAAAAGGCATGTAAAGATATTCAAAACTGGAAAAAAGGGTTGAAAAAAAGAGATTGGCATTGGCAATTTTTGTATCGTAGTCAAAATGAAAGTGTCAAATATGTTGTCTGAATCACTTCCTGAAACAATAAAGAAGGAAACAAACAAATGAATAAGATAATTACTGGCCATACTACATTCAGTTGTTGGGCTTGAACAAGACGGAAGAAAGAAGAATCTTGGCCGGGACAACTCACAGGTGCATTTTTATGACGCACAAATCAAAGAGTAAACTTAACTTGCGAATACAGCGGTCTCTCATCGCTCCCGTCCGGCCGGGAGCAGAGAGACGGCTGTATATTCGCAGGCTTAGTAAACCTTGGCTTGACACGGAAATAATATACACTTAATGACTGGTCCCGAGGGAAACAATTACTTTTCTTTTCCGGAGCCGATCGATATTCGATGGAAAACATAACTAACTCGTTCCCGAGAGACCAGTCATTTTGCAAACATACAAATCGAAATTAAAAACGTTCTTCTTCAACAACAACTTGGCTCATTTGCCCTGGAAAACGCTCCTGAATTGAAATGATTTGTTTCTTTTTTTCCACCCCGAAACATTTGAATTTAGCCTATACCACGTGACCAAAAACCAATCAATCAAAGCGCGCGTCAGGTTCAACGAAACTCCAGTTACATAACAATGCAATATAATATAGATAGATAGGCTGAGCCTAACGGCGTAACTCTCTGAACAGAAAGCCAATGATAAGCTTAACTGAGGTGAAAGGTCGGAAGCAAAAGAATTAAGATTGACGACCGGGTTATTTTTCAATTTTACCAATTCTCAAAAACAATAATGTAGTGTACGCCGGAAATGAATGTTACCGGAAGTCGTTTGTGAGACATCCCGTGATGCTTCATTGTAGTTGTTGTTCGAGGGCTCGAGGGAAGCCATGATGCTCGTTTGATGTTGTTCTTTGATAATCCTGTAGCATCGTTGCGTTGACTTAATAAATAGTCAGGACTTCACATCTGGCGACGAGGACGGGATCTCGGAGGATGCTTTTTTGCTGGTTTTAGGCGGATCTTCGTGTGATAGAAGCATATATTGTGGCGCGATGCCTGGTGGAGGAACCGAAGAATCGAGCAACGGGGGTGGATCGGCGAATGCCGCCGGTGGCAGTCAAAGCGGTGGAGGTTTGACACCTGTAGCTGTAGAAGTTGGTGGTGTACAGCCTTTTCAAGTCAAGGGAGACCCGCATTCGATTTCACAGCGTTGGAGGAAGTGGAAAAGGGTTTCAGTTGTACGTGCTGGGTAAAGGAATCACGAGTGACCCGCAGAAACAAGGTCTGTTACTTCACACGGCCGGACTCGAAGTGCAAGAAGTTTATTTTACCCTTGTGACAGATGGCGAGAACAAAGATTACAACGCAACTATGAAGGTACTGGATGATTATTTTATCCCTAAAGCTAATATACCTTTTGAAAGACACTTATTTCGGCAACTTACCCAAGGTAGTGAGGAGACTGTTGACCAGTTTGTTTGCCGACTAAGACAACGAGCGGCAACGTGTGACTTCGGAGAGCAGGAGGACGAGTACATCAGAGATCAGTTAATCGATAAATGTTATTCAGCAAAGTTGCGTCGCAAATTCCTTGAAAAGGAGGGAGGTGCTACTCTGAACGATTTGCTCATCACAGCAAGAGCACAAGAAGCAGTAAATTTGCAAATGGAAGCAATGGGAGGGAACACTAGTTCAGAGCAGGTGTACAATGTTGTGGATGCTAAGTCGGGGATAAATAGTGTTGGAAGGGATTGTTTTAACTGTGGTCAAGAGGGCCACTTTGCAAGAGACCGGCGATGCCCTGCTAGAGGTCGAAAGTGTGATCAGTGTGGAGAAATCGGACATTTCAAAGTTAAATGTCGTAGAAGGCCATCAAGGGATTCCCAACAGGGACAGAAACAAGGCACTAGCCATCGCAGTTGGAGAGATGCCTCAAGAATGAATGAGAAAGGCAGAAAGATAAACATGAACTATGTTGATGGTGATGCCAACAGCGAAGAGAGGGCAGAAACTGAGGAAAGGCCCCACCCTACACCCGATTATGTATTTTCAGTGGGAGATGAGTCAAGTCAGAGTAGTGGAGTAGTATCTTTGGAGGTTGGAGGTGTCCATTTGCCAAATATTCTCATCGACTCAGGGGCGACATGCAACCTTTTGGGGAAGGAAACCTGGGAGTGGCTCAAGTCTCGGAAAGTCCAGTGCAACACCCGTAAAGAAGCTAGGATTCTATTTGCTTACGGAAACACAAAGCCATTGCCAACACTTGGAACATTTACAGCTGACGTCATGTCTACGGACACAAATGTTACCTGCACGGCTGATTTTGTGGTCATGGATGGAGATGGTAGAACTCTACTTTGTCGAGACACTGCGGAGAAATTGAATCTACTGCGCATTGGACCTAGTCATGTGGTGAATAGTGTTGGGGCGGAAACTAAAGGTCAAGACATTAAGGACAGGTACAAAGAGCTGTTCAATGGTGTCGGCCTCCTAAAAGATTATGAGTTGAAGTTGAACATTGATGATTCTGTGAAACCAGTAGCACAGCCTGTCCGCAGAATCCCGTTCGGTGTAAGAGAGAAGGTGGAGAGGAAGTTGGATGAATTGCTGAAAAGTGGGATCATAGAAGAAGTTCCCGAAGGACCAACTGGGTGGATCTCACCACTTGTTGTAGTACCAAAGTCTGATGGAGATGTCAGAATTTGTGTTGATATGAGACGTGCTAACCAGGCAATTATCAGAGAACGTCAGCCCATTCCAACAATTGAAGAAGTTCAAGACCTGAATGGTAGCACGATATTCAGCAAAGTCGACTTGAAATGGGGGTTTCATCAGATACTTCTTGCAGAAGAAAGTAGACATGTAACAACTTTTGTTACTCATCGTGGCCTTTACAGATATACCCGACTCATGTTTGGGGTCACTTCAGCACCTGGGAAGTATCAACAAATCATCCGGGACGTATTGCGTGGCTGCGAGGGCGTGGTCAACATTGCAGATGACCTGATCATTCATGGAGAGGGGGTTGAGCAGCACGATGAAAGGTTGTTTGCTGTACTCGATCGGTTGAAGGGGGCTGGTTTAACATTGAATGAAGACAAGTGTGAATTCAAATTACCAAGACTGACATTCTTTGGATATGAGGTAACACAGAAAGGGGTGGAGCCCAGTGATGAGAAGGTTGCTGCAATCCAACATGCAGATCCTCCGCAGAATGCAAGCGAGGCTAGATCATTTCTGGGACTTGTCCAATTTGTGTCCAAGTTTGTTCCAGACCTGTCATCCATTGCAGAACCGATCCAGAGATTAACTCACAAGAATGCTGAATTCAAATGGGGCCGAGAGCAGCAGATTTCATTTGAGAAGTTAAAGAAATTGATTACAAACGCAAATGCCCTGGCCTACTTCAGCATAGACAGCAGAACGAGGATTGTAGCAGACGCATCACCAGTGAGGCTTGGAGCGGTGTTAACCCAGTTGCAGGGCAGTGAATGGAGAGTAGTTGCATATGCTTCACGACGCCTGACAGATGTAGAGAGACGATATAGTCAAACAGAAAAGGAGGCCCTTGCCCTCGTATGGACCTGTGAACGTTTCAACATGTATGTCTTCGGGAGAGAGTTTGAGCTAGAAACGGATCATAAGCCTTTGGAGTACATATACTCACAGAAATCAAAGCCTTCTGCCCGAGTGGAGCGGTGGGTTTTACGCCTACAGGCCTATGACTTTAAGGTCATCTACAGACCAGGCAGAACTAATATTGCAGATGCTTTGTCCAGGCTGAATTGTGGGGTCCACTGCGATGTTGGAGAACACTATGACTTCATTCGTGCTGTAGTTGAGAACAGTGTTCCTAGTGCTTTGACACCAGCTGAGATAGAGAGGGCCTCGGCTGAAGACCCGGAACTGAACCTTATTAAAGAATGTGTCAGAACAGGAGACTGGAGCAAGTGTAATGTCCCTGCTTACTTACATGTGAAGAATGAATTGTGCACTTATGGTCAATTGCTTCTACGTGGCTCCAGGCTTGTCATTCCTCAAGTTTTGCAGCAGAATGTTTTGGAGTTAGCTCATGAAGGACATCAGGGTATTGTCAAAACAAAGTGCAGATTACGCAGCAAGGTATGGTGGCCCAAGGTAGATGCGGATGCAGAGAAACTATGCAAGAGTTGTCATGGGTGTCAAGCCGTCAGTGAATATTCTACACCAGAACCTATGGCGAGAGCCCTCCCACCCAGTGGCCCATGGCAGGATTGTGCCGCCGACATATTAGGCCCTTTACCCTCCGGAGAGAATCTACTCGTTGTGGTGGACTACTATAGTAGGTACTTTGAAGTAGTTATCCTGAAGTCAACTACAAGTACAAAGATCATCGCAAGTCTCAAACCAATATTTGCTCGGTTTGGAGTACCATATACGCTGAAAACTGACAATGGGCCTCAGCTGGTTTCGGAAGAGTTCGAAGCATTCCTCGCAGAGAACGGGATAGAACACCGAACAACACCTCCATTGTGGCCCCAAGCAAATGGGGAAGTTGAACGCCAAAACCGTACGCTGATGAAATCGATCCAAATTGCCCAAATTGAGGGGAAAGATTGGCGCGAAGAATTACAGACGTTTCTAATTGCATACAGGTCTACCCCGCAGATGACAACTGACGCGACGCCATTCTATTTGATGTTCGGAAGAGAAATGCGGTCCAAGTTACCAGACCTGCGACGGGAAGCACCTGTTCCCAGTGAAGGAGTTCGTGACCGAGACTGGTCGAGGAAGCTGTCACAGAAAGATTATGTTGATGCTAAGAGGCGTGCAACTGAGAGTGAAGTAGAAATTGGAGACAAAGTCCTGCTGCGAAACACAAAGTCGAACAAGCTGTCTCCAAACTACAACCCAAACCCTTGTGAAGTCTTAGACAGAAGAGGAGGAGAAGTGACAGTAAGAAACAGCGCCGGTGTTGACATAAAAAGAAACGTGTCATTTGTGAAAAAGTACCAGGAGAGAACCTCAAACGATGGCGAGATTGCTGTGGAGGCTGATGGTCAGGAGGAGAGAGAAAGCGATCAATCAAGTGTGGAACATGGAACCTTAAAGCCAAGTTGTTCGTCACCACTGGCTCCGCCGATTGCTAACACGAGTCCCGTTAAGCAGATGGCTACTCCAAGGCCAACTAGAACTATAAGACTACCTAAACGATTTGAGGGCTTTGAACTATCCAAAGGATAACTGAACATTGTTACTGGCATGTACTTATGGACTTGCTAACTGTTAGCACAACTGAACTTTGTTTATCTACGGTCATGTTTTGACCTATGTTCCTGTTACGTTTAAGACTTTTCATCGTGTTAAATTTCCTTTAAAAAAAAAACATGAAGGGATGTAGTGTACGCCGGAAATGAATGTAACCGGAAGTCGTTTGTGAGACATCCCGTGATGCTTCATTGTAGTTGTTGTTCGAGGGCTCGAGGGAAGCCATGATGCTTGTTTGATGTTGTTCTTTGATAATCCTGTAGCATCGTTGCGTTGACTTAATAAATAGTCAGGACTTCACAAATAAGCTTAAGCTTATTACCCGACCGTCTGCACAATACATTTAGACCGTACAAAAGTTTATAAAAACAACTTTTTCTCGGTCTAGAATAACTAGTATGACTAATTTCCGAATAAAATACACCCGTTGCGTATCAAAAATTGCCCGAGAAACTGATTTAGAAATCAAAATTGCAAAAAATACACAAACATATTTGCATAAGGCGACGCGGTGGACTTTGTATAGAATAAGCGTTGTAGGGGACTAGCAACTTATTTTACACTCACTGGTTTTGGACTCAGTAAAACAGACTTCAGTTGTTGGCTCTGGCTTTTACTCTTGATTAGACTTCAACAGTTCTTTACAGTTCGGCTACTTCACAATGTTCTGCATAGAATGTTTCTCACATAGCTTTTATCTTGGCTGAGAATTAGCTATCAATCAATGTCAAAAACAGATCAAGAGGTAATGAAGGCCAACTTAAGCCTCGCTAAGATTGGTCAAGACAAATCATTACCATATATTCCCTTGATATGTTTGTCAGTGTCGAAGCTGACTTTTCTTTCAATTTTCACTAACATTTCGGAACTGCTCAGCGAAAACAAAACTACAAGAGAAATATAAAAATTATAAGGTTGAGTTCTATCGCAAGATTTAGACGTTTACAAGGAAAGTGAACGTAAAAATAACATTTGAAATTTGTAACATGATGTAGAAAAACTGAAGGTGACCAGCTTCGTCTTCGCACCTGATTGGCTAAGTTTAGTCCAGCCTTTTCCATATCATTAAAGTAATACGTGTCACTAGTAAACCTGTATTGCACTAAGTGACCTTTGAGCGATCTTTATTGATAATAGTTCCTTTATTATTAAAATCATATTTTACCTTATTTGTGTGAAGGTGGCATAATAATCCAAAAGAAATTAAATAGCTTCAACGTAATGTCCGAAAAAGTTACCGTAATCGATATAGTTTAACTGAAAAATAGGATAGTTGAATGAGAATAAGTTACTCTAACTAAAAATACTATTTCCAGGAAGAGCGCTTACAAAACCTTGACCTGAGTTTCATTTCATTACCTTGACTCGACACCTATCGGCATAAGTCCTTTCGATTAATCAAGGTGTGTAAATATTTCAATGATCGCAAGGTTGCTTAGTGAAATACAGGATTAAGATGGAATTTCCACGAAATATCAACTGGTATTATCTTGGAAAGAAACAGTTTTTTTTACACTAGAAATGGATAAAATACAAGAATAGGCAGCAACTATTTGTTTACAGGACTAATTTCCTTTTTCAAAATACTGAGTGTTAATTATGACAGAACATCTTCTCTATACCGAAATCATACTTGGAGAAAACATCATTTGATCACTACGAAAAATACTCACAAGAGTACAAGTAAAAAGCAAGTCAACAATAGTTTTAAATGTCCCATGATTATATAAGTCTTATTGCATATTATTTTCAACGCTAAGAACAAGTTTCCCTTAATTTTTAAACATAGAATTGATAATTATGTGTGACGTTTCATTGCTTGCATTTTTATTATTTAACAATATGTGTAACTATTTGAGTACCCTAAGTATATAACTTTAAAGTTGCAAGCGTAGAAAAGTGAAAAGAGAAACAATCACTATTCAGGCCACAAAGGTCAATTTAGGCTGTTTGTTTACAGTCGTGTTCCATATGTATTTTAGATGTTGATCCAGTTAGAACAAAGATGACATCAACGGAAACCTCTACTCGTCCAAAAGACGATTGCCTTAAGGCTGTGATTGATAATGTTATTTCTCTTGTCCGTTTCTACACATGGAAAACATCTAACTACTTTAAGGTAATTCCCTGGAAAAAGAATCTGTCATAGATTTGTAATGAAACTTGGCACAAATATTGAACAAGTCGTGAAGGTTCCAAGATTGCAACAAAAATGAGGGGTCACCGTGCTCGTTTTAGTGGTATACTGCTGACGAATACAGTGTTTAAAGGCATTTTCAGGCAATAACCGCGTGAAGCTAATATGCTCAATATTTCCACTGCATATTGATATTTCGCGTATAAGTTGACTTTATACATATGTATAATCGTCTGTATCATAGAAAACGTGTCCAAAAAGCTTCAAATTTACTGAACACTCGAACAGTAGACGGTTGCTTGGTGTGCGGTCCTCTACCCAAAATGGCTTTCTTCGTATGATTTCTATAAACTGTGCAAAATCTGATCATAGATTTTTGCTCACTTTTTAAATTTGCGTTGGGAACACTGTCCTGATTGAATTTATGCAGTATAAAATGGGGGTCACCGTGCTCGATTTTGCGCTAGCGCTCACCGAGTCCTTTTCTATCGTGGGAAAGGCCGGCTTTCCTCACAAAAGCCGCCATTTTTTTCAATCTGATGTCGCAATGTTTATGCGCAGTAGGGATGCGCATTGCAAAACCAGGGAATCACCTTAAGCGAATAATAAGTAAAATATGAAAATGATTAAATAGCGGATAATTATGAAATGCGAAGGTGATGGTAAAAGGGGCCGGCCGTTAATTCGGTATCCCGTTCTTTTCCGAAATTGATTGCGAATTGTAATCTGGTTTTTGCAGTGGCGGTCCTTTTACCTTTCACCTCGCATTGATCAAGAATGAATACCCTACAATTTTTTTTGTGAAAACGGTGTATATATGTGTGGGTAAATATGGCTAAATATTGGTGCGAAAGCTAAAGCAAATAAATCTTTGTTCGAAGAGTAAATAAAACGAATAAACGTTTTAGCGAAAAGCGAATCAAGCGAATATAACAAAATACCCAAAAATGTCTGCTTACAAAATGTCGCTCCCCCACCGACGCAGCACCACAGTTTGTTAAGACAAAACCTTTTTTAAAAGTTCAGTTAACAGGGAAAAGACGACTAAAATTAAACCGCGAAAACCAGCAAAACAAAAGTTTCCTAAACAATGACTTTTCGAGAAAATTGAAAGATTACACGTGGTTTTATTTGTAACTTGATTTTATGTTGTCCGATCTGCAACATGGTGTAGGTGCTTCCTCTCGATTGTAACTACAATAGAAATGTTCTCAAAAATCGACTGAACAATTATCACACTTTTGTTTCCATTGTTGCACTGTCATTTGATTCCTCTTTCTGTGAAACAAACAAAAACAAAGTTGTGATACGTAGTTAATTAAACAGAAAGCAACGATTCAATATCTAGCCCCTATCTCGCCCAACCTCCTGTGTGTGCCACAGTAAAGCCACAGAAAACTGACCTGGTTTCCGTCGGTTTTCATTTCGTACGTAGTGGATCTGGAAAACCAAAAAAAAAAAACAATATGAAGAATAGTTGATATAGTAATCTCTTCCTCTGCCAGACATTCCTGATATTATCCCCGCCAGGATGTTCAGGTATAAACATGCATTGAAGCCCTTCAACTTGCAATTATAGAGTACCTTCAGATCGACCATTTTTCGAAATTTGTTTCGGAAGTCAAAATAGAGGTTTCAGAATGATCCTTCATCCAAAAACCGGAGAAATGACGTTATGACGTTTTTGACCGGAAGTTTGTCTACGACGCGCGATAATTTTTTTAGCGCTGTTTTTTGGCTTGTATGGGGTCACTTTAAAGAGTTACAACTCAAAGGGAATTTGTTCCATTGAACTCAAATTTGGACAGTAGCTACGTTAACATAAAATAATAATAAAAAAAAACTTATCGGGAATTTAATAATTTCTGAAAAATTTTTCGTTTAGAGCCATTTTCGCGAATTACTTAGTTTTTTCGCCCTAATTCGAAAATGTTCTGTAACTTTTCATTAGAATTAAATAAGGAAAAACGTAGACAGGTTTTTCTTGCGCTGCTGATCCAGATATCCGAGAACAAATCAAACTAGCAAAATACAATAATCACTTTGAGTTGTAGCTTTCAAATACTGATTCAAACGCTCACATTTATACCTCGCAAAAATTCGACAATTCATCTATTAAAAAATTAAAGGTATATTTAGATATACAGCTATATAAGCTTTAATTTTATATAGGGGTTAAGGTATACTGCACTAAATTAAATTTAAGATTCAATTAAATGAGATCCAAGGATAACAGGTTTTTCTGTCTTTTGACTGTTAAGTGCCACCCTCTTTTAATAAAGTTGATTAATGTAAATCCGCGCTGTTCTGTTCATGTGTCTGAGAGTGTACCCCCTTTTCGTTATCTATGGTTTGACTTTCAGGCTGATTAGAGTAATAGATATACATGTAAAAAATTAACTAAATAATAAATAGATAAATAAATAAGTAAACAGATAAATAAAGAATAAATAAAAGAAATACATAGTTATTGGGTGTGTTCTTTAAACAAATATAAGTCCATGCCAAGCTTTTCTCATCATCCATCATAACTTACCCGCGTTTTTTCCTGTACCAAATTGTCAAAATAACAAGCAAGAGAAATAGAAGGGCGGCAATGGTAATCAGAGCATATTTGCCTTCATCTGGAAAACCATCTGTGAATGTGAAAAAAAGCTATTGTCGACACAAAACATCTAACATGTGTTCTACTAATGGGACAGTATCCTTCATGAGGGAAATAACTATTTACAAGGCGTGAAAAACAATCATAAAAGAAAGTAATCAGTTGTGATACCTAACGAGGAGTCAGGACAGTTACTGCTACCTTCGAGCGACCTTAGTCCAGTGAAGTTCAGTTCCATTATTCCAGAGGGAGAGCGATACACAGACCCACTTACCTCAAGGACTATCTCTGCTAATATTTTATCCATCCCGTTTCTATATTCTTTCTTTGTTTACATAAAACGGAGGATGTGATGAGTAATAATTTCATATGATTGTAAATCATGAAACATGATTTTAACGGGCTCGGTGGCATCATAACTATGATTCATATCACCACTGCATCATCATAAGAATCATCGCGGATGATTCATTAGCGTCATTTCGTGTTATATAGATGGAGGTGTTGTTCAAGTAAATATAAAAGATACAATGCTATAATATTGCACGTTTTCACAACTGAAGAAAAACTTGATTTGAGTTCAATGGTTGTCAACAGATCATTTTCTTTTCTTTCCTACCAGTAAAGGCTTTAGCAGGAGCAGATTCATGGGAGGAGGGGGGGGGGGGGGGGGAGGGTTGGGTTGTTACCTCCCTTTGAGCAGCAGCATTTTTTAAAAAAATTGTTTGCCTCTTTATGTCTCTCCCTTCTGGTTCAAAAAAATAATAGAATAAATTTTTTTATACGTAGTTGTTTCACTTCCATCAATTGACTGATTGTCAAGTTAAGATTCAAAACATCCATCGTCTTTTCTTCTTTGCATGCAGCCTACCAATCAGTAGTGCGGAAGCTGAGCAGTTCTTTTCATTCATGAAACAGATCACGACCTGCTCTAGAACAACGATGTCTGAAGGGCGCTTCTCAGATCTCGCTGTTAATTTGCTATGCACTACTCTGAGAGATTCGAGGCAGACGAGATATATAAATGGGAGGGCTTTGTAAAAGCTCACTCAAGAAGACTCCGTTTCAGGCTACATTATTCGATTTAAGAGGTATGTAAAATAAACGATAAATAACCATCGTTACTGCTGTCCCTTTTAATCATGCAATATTATTTGTTGTTTTCTGGCGGAGTCTCAGGAATGCTGGAAATTGCGTTTCAGAGGGTAATTTTCAGGACCCCACTAGAAACTCGCACCTACGGCGATCGCCCACCCCCTCCTTTCAGACATTCGTGGATCCGCTCCTGTTTAGTATTATAATGATTTTTTTCCTAGAGGAATCTCATGCGTTTTAAAAATAAGTATCACATGGACACCACTTACCCGTTCGTTGTTCTGTGCTAGGCGTGGTTTTAGCTACAACACGAAGATAAACAAAGCAAATATGCGTCCCGATTTCATCCATGGCTCTGACAGTAATATTACAAACAGCACCCCAATGTAGATTTGTTTCACTGTAGACACCTCCATCATGGTCTATAACAAGATCACTGCAAACTTCCACGTTATTTTCGATAACGATAGAATACGTGATATTAGCTTTGGGTCTGTAGTCTGCATCGGAGGAGGCTGGTACACGAAACAGTTGTTGGGTTGTTGAATGGGGCGGTTCTTGCAAGGTGACTTTTATTTCACATTCTTTTTCTACGGTTATGAAAACGTTCGTAAACGATTCTAAACTCGGAGTGCCATTATCAGACGCCTTGACAAGAAGCTTGTAATCCTTTTTCATGCTGTAATCTAACGGTTTCTGGAGAACAATAATGCCATTTTCCGCATTGACACTGAACGTGCTGTTGTTATTTCCGCTAACGATGCTATAAGACAATCTACTGTTTTCTCCAGAGTCCTTGTCTGTGGCAAACACTTGAATGATACGTTCGCCGACAAGAACTGTTTCTGAAATGCGTTTTTCGTAGCTTTGGCGATCAAAAACTGGAGGAAATTCGTTCACGTCTAATACTGTTATGAATATCTCCGTGGTTATTGAAAACTTTCCATCCGTTGCGTTGATACGTAGGGTCACTTCACTCGTGTTCTCACGATCCAGGTTTCCAATGATAGTAATATTCCCGGATGAAGCATCGATGGAAAACTTTCCCCCATACTCACTTGGCAGTAAAGAGTAAGTTATGATGGAGTTGTTGCCAAAGTCTGCATCGGTGGCTTTTACTTGGAATATGACAGTGCCATTTGTCACGTTTTCTTCAACAGATATGTTAGTTCTATAATTAAAAGTGAATTAACATACTGTAAAACATTTACAGCAGAAAAACACATATACTGTGCGAGCCACAGGCTTCTCAAAGCGCCGGAGATTGACTAAACTAGGACTGTTGATACCAACTTCTTGATGGGATGCTATTCCATCACAGGGTTACCCATTTATTTTTCACATGACCCTTGGAAAAATACGCACACGATTGTAGAGACCAGGCTAACGACTTGACCAACGCACCTTTACTAAGAGCATTCCATCTCAGACGGTGACTACCTGTGCGTGTATAATGTAACAAGAATTGAATGCAGTTTAAGTCCATCCACCGGCAACTTAAGGTCACGATGAGAGTAGCGCAAAAGGGGGATTTCATTTATTAGGCCCTGGCGGGTGAGGGGCGGGGTCGGCAAAATTATGGGGAGGTTAAGTAGTTTAAGAGCGGATGTCTGTAAATATCGACTAAATATAAAAATTTTGAAAAATCCCAACAAAATTTTGTACACTACCCTAGGTATTCTATTAAAGAAAATATAAATTTTAGTTTGATCGGATAAATATTTTGGCGATACAGCGGGTGTCAAGTTCGGGCGCTTCACGGCCCTCGCGCGACCGCTTTTTCGGGGCCCGTTTATGAAAAGGACTCGATGTTAATCTAATTCAAATATCATTCAACCCAGAAAGCTTCTTATCATACAAAAGGGATTTTAACAGACATTTTGAGTGATCATGTGCTTGAATTGATTGGGACTAGATTATTTTACAGATTTTTAAATATTTACAAAATTTTGAGGATTTCACACGAGCAAAATTTTGTCGAAATTCGAGGGAATAAACTAACGCCCGATACCTAGTTTCAAACAGCAAAAGACATTCTACATTAAAAAGCAATCTCCAAGCTTTCAAAATATGGGTTTTAAAACTTAGGGCAACACATAAAATGAATTTTTGGGAACGCGAAATTCAGGGAGCACTTGAGTGAAATTTGACCTTTCTCGAACTTGGGCTGCTTGTGACTTAACTTTACATCTTCGTAAACTTAACTGGAAACCAAACTGGCAATCATTCGTTTTATTATGGTCAGTAACATCAAGAAAAAAATGAGGTCTCTTGTGTAAAAACTATCAAGTAGCTAGAGCTAAAAATCAACAGCTCCTATAAGAGGGTCTGGATGGGGTTTAAAGACAACTGACAAATGGCTAAAATTTTAACTGACAACTGACAAGCTAAAATGTAATTGACAACTGACATTTATACTCGATTTATAAGGCACGTTGGTAGACATTTAATGAGCAAAATGAAAATTAAGCAAAGAAAGGAGTTGCTTGTTTGCTTTGTTACGAAATCAAAGTGTGTTATGGTGAAAACATTAGAAATCAAACAAATTTAAGAAAATGAGTGTTTGTATATAAAAGAGTCAACTAAGAATATTCAAGGTTCACAGATAACTATTAACAGCCATTTAACTCACAACTGACAAATGGGCCAAACATTTACTGACAACTGACATATGGCAAAAATTATAACTTATAACTGACATTCTGCCATCCAGACACTCCTATAAGCCAACTCGTGATATGATGGCTTTTTTTATCCTGAGTGGATGGCCGACCGGGAGTCAGTTGTCGAAGTTCATACAAATCAAAATATTTTTCGTAAACGATGAAAACGTCTTAACTTGACATACATATACATTGTGTAAACGAAACATTTAGATGGAGTTATACGTCAAATTTGATGTGACCTTTTGATTCAGGCGTCGGGACGGAACCCAAACGCCTTTTCTTTTGTAAACGGAATACGCTTATTTGTAAACTGCTAAATGTTAATTTGCAATTTTAATTCCACTTGCAGTTTACAATTAAGCGTATTCAAATGACAAATAATCATATGGGTTCCTCATAATCGGTATAAGCTTTTTGTTGTTTTACAGAGCAGTCAAAGAATTACCCTGGTATATTTGAACTTTTACAATTAGCAGCGAAATTTGACATATTCCACAACAAAATTCGCCGTGTTGTAGCGTTTACCTAAGTCTTGAAAAATCCACTTGTCCTTTTCCAAAGCTCGAAACCTTATGCACTGGTCAGCGGAATTACCAAGAAAAGTCTACAGCCAAGTGATTGAGTGAAATTCGGTTTCACTTTTATACCTCGTTCATTATGATTCGCTTATTCACGAGTACAAAAGAAGTTACGAGTTGAAGAAATAACACAACAGTTTTAAATTTGTAAGACATGTTTCGGCAAACTTATGCCATCTTCAGTTGCGTGAAGGGCCTTTTTAAAAGTAATGTTTTTAAGTTTTCTTTTTTTAATCGTATTGTAGACCTGATGATGATGATGATGATTTGTTTATTTATCACTCTCGCAGCCTATGGCTGAATTACAGTGTAGGTCAATAATAAATATATACTAACAAATAGATAGTTTCACAGTAAGTTACTCTATAATTTAATATGATAATAAATTACTCTATAACACACACACACACACACACACACACACACAGACACACACGCATGAATGTATGAAGAAATAGCCGAGGACTAGATGACGAGCGCTCTATGCGCATATTTTACGCTGACAAAACTGCCAAATCGGTCGGTTTTTGCCGCTATAGTGGTATGCGCTTTTGGTCTCAGATTATGCGAGGGGACTGTCCAGTGATCTGCGAGTGTTTAAGAGGGTGCAGGGGGTTTCCGGGGGCGATTTTACTTACAAACTTGGCGCATGCCATGTCCCTGCGCTCCTCTAGAGTGAGGATCCCAGCCTTAGCCAGCGCGCTTGCATATGGTAGAAAAGGAAATATGATTGCCTACCACTAGGCATCAGAACAATTCAACATCTATCATCATTTAAGAACAGTATTAATAATTTTTATCGTAATAAATTTAAAGTAAATAAGGATAGATTTTTATAATTAATAATATATTGTTATGATATTTTCCTATTTGAGCTACATTAAGGCAATTTATTTTTATAAGGAATCTTTGTATTCTGTATAAACTGACCTAATTATTCAGATCTTGTTTTTTTTTTACATTTATTTTAATTGTTAATTTATCTTTAATTTGTATAGTATGTTAAGATCTGTATAATTAAAGTTGAGTAAATAAATAAATAAATAAATAAATAAATAAATAAAAGAAGCTCGTTACAATTTGAATATCTAAATTTATAGGAGTAGTTACTATTTGAATATGCTAATTACAGCAGTTTAAATGGAATAAATGTGACAAAAGAACAATAGGAAAGAAACAAAACTAGCATAAATGACAACTAAACTAAATGGAAAGTGACAAGTTGGCATGCTTAACCTGTTGATTTAGAATAGGTTTCTCCCACTTTATATACATTGCCTCCTTAATCTTTAACTGGAAACCAGAGGCAGCGGTATCAAGGATGGTAAAACATTCCGTAGAACAGGACACACTGCAAGTTTGAGATGAAGTTGTAGATATGAGAAGCCTTGTCCGATACAAGGTGCTCATGGACGCGAGTAGAAAAGTGGCGAGTAGTTTCGCCCATGTAACAGGCATTACAGCCAGCACAAAGAAACTTATAAATTACCCGAGATCGGAGGCCTTGAGGCACGGAATCTTTTACGTTGAAAAATCTCCCAACTTTCAAAGTGGAAAAAGCTAACTTAATGTCAAGATCTGTACAATAATGATTAACTAAATGTCTTAATTTAGTTTGTGCAACTGCCGAGAAACGGCCTGTGTAGGGGATTTTATAGGGTCAAGTGGCTCAGTAGCATTATTACCAACTGTCTTAGAAACATAACTATGGACAACCTTGTCAATAACCCAATTAGGGAAATTGTTTTTCATATGGATAATGCCTAGTTTCTTAATATCCTCACTAAAACCAGTCCATGTGTTGTTTATCTTATAAACCCTGTCTACTAATGTATCGACCAGACCAAATTTGTAAGTTTTGGGAGCAAAACGCCCGCGAAACATTCCGCTAGCCATGACCATGAAAAATGATGGGCATAGCTTCTATGAGTATGGTGCTCCGGCGGTCCTTCGGCCCGCGGGCTCCGCTAAAATCTAAAATGACCACCGTTAGAATTATCGCGGTACCTTTTAGGGTATGAGCCGAAAAAATATGACAGAATATGACATGTGTTGTTTCCGAATTGGTACCTCTTAGGGGTAAATATTCATTTGAGCCACACCCATAAAACAAGATTCTGGTACCTTTTAGGGTGGTTTTCGAAAATTCCGACGAGCATCCCCGTCATTTTTATATGGGAGTCCCCCCCCCCCGGGCCTGTTCTACGGAATGTTTTACAATCTTTGATACCGCCGCCTCTGGTTTCCAGCTAAAGATTAAGGAGGCAATGTATATAAAGTGGGAGAAACCTATTCTAAATCAACAGGTTAAGCATGCCAACTTTTCACTTTCCATATAGTTTTGTTGTCATTTATGCTAGTTTTGTTTCTTTCCTATTGTTCTTCTGTCACATTTAGCTTCCATTTAAACTGCTGTAATTAGCATATTCAAATTGTAACTACTTCTATAAATTTAGATTTCAAATTGCAACGAGCTTCTGCAACTGAGGATGGCATAAGTTTGCCGAAACATGTCTTATAAATTTAAAACTGTTGTGTTATTTCTTCAACTCATTGCAAATTTTCTGCTATTGCGTCCGTTTAAAAAAGAAGTACTTTTAAAATTACCAAAAATCATAAGTTCGATGATCGTATCTTACCTGCTGGTGAATACCGGTGGATTGTCATTGACATCAGTTATGATGACGAATAGCTCGGTGGTTATTAAAAACTTTCCATCCGTTGCGTTAATACGTAGGGTCACTTCACTCGTGTTCTCACGATCCAGGTTTCCAATGACAGTAATGTTCCCGGATGAAGCATCAATGGAAAACTTTCCCCCATACTCACTTGGCAGCAAAGAGTAAATTATGATGGAGTTGTTGCCATAGTCTGCATCGGTAGCTTTTACTTGGAATATGACAGTGCCATTTGCCACGTTTTCCTCAACAGATATGTTAGTTCTATAATAAAAAGTGAAATTAGAAACTGCAAAATCCTTAACTCCACAGTCATATTGTTTTGAGCTAAAGTAAACGTTGTTCTGATTGTGTCACAAGCACGAGTAAAAAACACACGAGACACAGGTAACCCACACTACCGGAAAATATTGGTTCTATGCCTTGGATGGCATGCCAGGCTATCGCAGGGTTAGCGTCAGGATTTTATGCTTTTTTGTGTGTAAAAAAAAACACTACAGCAAAACCAGTCGATGGCACTACAACTATCTGCTTGACACGAGCATGAGAACTGACGAATATTTCATTTATGGACGAAAAGGTACGTATGCCAATGACAAGGACTGAATGAAATTACTTTCATCCATCGATCTTGGCAGTCAACATCTCTGATTTGATCGAGCTAAAACATAACTCAAGCTGAAAAGTTCTTGGAATAGGCCACGGTCGTGTTCTCGACATTGAACTGGAACTAGCTTGCAGTCGAGGCTTATGCGGGACAATCTTCACACATGCAAATATTTTTAATGATATTCCACCGCATGAGCCTCCATCGCAAGACAATAGGCCATTTGCACGATGACGTCATTTGACTACTACTACCAGAATCCTTCAGTTTTTTGTTTTGTAGTGCAAGTTAGGGCTATTGTTATTTAAACCGCACTGGGATTACAAAATTTAAATAAGAAAGGAAAAACGAAATGAATTCTGGTTGTAGTAGTCAAATGACGTCATCGTGCAAATGGCCTATTCCAGTTCAATACCGAGAATACGAATATGGTCTATTGAAGGGAGACTGTCCTGGCTGAAATATCGTGTTTTCATGATTATGGCCTGGAGCTTGGTTTAAGCCTACTTTATTATCTTGAAATTAGAAGAAACCATCGCAAAAGGTGAAAGAAACAAAGAAATATGAACTAAACAGACAAAATAACGGCTAGAAAAGTCAAAATGTCACAAAAATGGCAAGTTTGATTTATTGACAGGCGGTCAAGAAATCAAATTTCATGAACTGTAATCCACTTCAATCCTTGCAATCCCGCCCTTTATCTCCAAACTACTGCTTTTGTTTTGCCCTATGGAATCTTTTTATCCAACTAAGTTTTGCTATTTCGAATTCAGAATCAGAATCAGCATGAAAACTTTGATTTCTTGACCACCTGTCACGAAATCAAAATTGATGAACTGTAATCCACTTTCATCCTTGTAATCCTGCACTTTTTCTCCAAACTACTGCTTCTGTTTTGTTCTACAGAATCTTTTTATCCAATTCATTTTTAGCGGAGCACTTGCCAGGCCGAAGGCCTGGCTGCGCAGCCCCATACTCATAGAACCTATGCTCCTCATTTTTCATGGTCATGGCTAGCGGAATGTTTCGCGGGCGCGCGTGTGCCCGCCGCCGTCGCTCCGTCGCGCAGGACTAGCTCGCGGGCGCGTATGACGTCGCAAAACATGCGCGTACGACGTCATGTTGAAACCAAAGCGAGGCTTTTTTTCGCGCGGTTACACGGCCGCATGTCACGTCAGCAACACTTTGATGTTTTGCTGTGTTTACTGAGCGGAGAAAACGGTTTAAATTAAAGTCGTTATTTTCCTGCATTTTTTCGCGGTTTGCTACTCAAGACAGGGATACTAATTAAGGGATACTCAGAAGCCACTTTAGTGGAAAAAGACGAGCTTTCAGGAATAAAATCTTGCTTCGAGGAACTTCATGTATTACGTTTTTATCAATGCGGGAGATGTTTGTTTTCTACGGATTTCAGAACCAGAAGCGGAGATTTGAATTTCCAAGCAAGCGAAGGACTTAAAGGTAAAACAGATTACAGTTTTCGATGAGAATTTATGTTGATATCAATCTGTGAGTGACTTTTTATTGGTGTTATTGTTAGTTTTGGAGAATTGATTTTAAAACGTGCTTAAATTCAGTTGTATCGATCTCTTGAATTTCATCGAAGAAAGCTTGAACTCGATGAGCTATAATTAAATGGTACGCGTTTTGCTTTTAAACGTACACTAATGGAGATTTGAATAAATGTTTTCGAAAGAAGATTGTGTTGTCCATTTTTATGTGTTTGTTCATTCATTAGATAGTTTGAAAAGCGATTTTATGTAAACAAAACAAGACTTTGATTTCATAGTACAGTTCTATCTTCACTCGCATCGCGTTATGCAAATATGTTTGTGTATTTTTGCAATTTTTGATTTTCAAATCAGTTTCCCGGGCAAGTTTTCACAAACAAAAAGCGTATTTTATTCGGAAACTAGTGGTACTAGTTATTCTAGACAGAGAAAAGTTGTTTTTGTGAACTTTTGTACGGTCTATAAAAATGTACTGTGCAGACGGTCGCGTAATACTGTTTTTGAGAATTGCTAAAATTGAAAATAGCCCGTTCGTCAATCTTAATTCTTGTGCTTCCAACCTTTCACCTTAGTTAAGCTTGTTCAAAGTGCGACGCTGTTAGGCTTGGGCTATCTATATATACTATATTTGGTGGCATTTGACGATATAACATGAAATTAAGTAAACACAATTCAGTTATTTGGACAGGACAGTGTCCCTTTAAGTTAGCACTATAACATATCATCATTCAGATTTATTCAAAATTGCAATACAAACATCGGCATCAATGAAAAGAGAAACATCGATTAATGGAACTATCTCATAGGGATTTAGAGGTTTTCGGGTCACAACTGCGCCAAATTAAAACTAAATACTTTTGTCACGCACGAAATGCTACCAAGAGGAAGATATCAAGTGAATTCTCGACGACAGTTTTTAGTGAGCTTTCCAACACACAAGCTGTAGGACTTGAAATCCGTTTCCATCCTGGCAAATCGGCAGCCAAAGACACTTATTTATAGTTTAGCGCATTAGTAGAGACGTTTAAAACAACTGGATCATTATTTTCGGGTTTGCACTGACGCAATAAGAATTTTTGGCTTTTAAAAAATATACTTAAAACAGACGACTTAGCCCCTAAGGTTCTACATAAGGTTCAATCTCCCATCACAACGGTTACTGAAAGAAAACTTTTACTGGTCTGTTAACCAACTTTTTCCGTTTTACCCCCTTATCGTCTAAACTCGGCCTTATTAGGACCCTGGTTGATAGAACCTATAAGATCAACAATACATGGATGGATTTTCGTGAGGACATCAAAAGTTTAATGTTAATGCCACACAAAAATCTTTTTCCCACTTATGCAATAGAGAGGATCATTAATCAGTACATTATTAGAACCCAGACCTCCCTTCATAGCGTCTCTCCGGATCCTCCTCCTAATCCAACACAGTACTACAAACTACCTTATGTAGGCCCCTTTTCCAATGTAACCCAGAATAGAATACGTAAACTGCTAAGACGTTATTTTAACAATGTTGACATTAAGTTAGTTTATTCCAATTTTAAAATGTGAAAGACCCTGTCCTAACTGAGCTCCGCCCACGCGTTGTCTACAAGTTTTCTTGCGCAAGGGGTAATGCTTGTTACGTTTGTGAAACTAGCCAACACCTCTCGACATGCATCTGTGAGCATTTAAGTTAGGGATAGGTCCTCTCACATTTTCCAACATCTACAACAATCCGAAGAATGTCGCAGGTTGTGTTCCGATAATTTTTTTCAATTCTAGATCATTGCACCACTAAATTTCAAGTTAAGATAAAAGAGCGCTACATATTCACTGGGAACAACCTACTTTAAATAAGCAAGTTTCTCATGTTAATTTAACTCTTTCGGTTTAATTTATTCCAGTGTTGTAACATTTTTTCACCTTTTTCACTTTTGTCACAACTCTTTGTTTTCTTTGGTAATTAGTTCAAATTAAAATTTTTGTAACTTCTTTGTAGCTCATTTGCAACTGACGATGATCGAAGATCGATCGAAACATGTCTTGTTTAAAAATCAAAATAGTTGTCCTGCTTTTTTTTTAGTGTTTTACATCAACACGTTTTAATCAATCCTAAAGTAACAGCACCACTGCAAATTCATCACTATAACATAAATACGTAGAAAGAGCTAATCAAAGGCTCCTATAAGCCAACTCGTGAACACGAAACAGAAGATTCTTCACCCAAAATATCATAGCGACAGAACGTTTTACATAAACATTATGTTATTTATGCAAATATATATTAAACAAAAATAATTGTACGGGAATTCCCCCTCAATCAAAGGTCGGTTTATTTGACTCCTGTCGTAGCTTTGTTGTCTGTGTTTTAACAGACCTCATTGCATGTGGATGGACAAGCCTTTTGTTGTATCTCTGAATTGATAAGTATAGAATCTTCGCACATTAGTCATCCACCGATCACTTTTATTAACAACAAACAGCGGGTATACTGTCATCGCTTCCAAATTGGTTTATTTTGAACCTTTGCAAATGTAGTCTGAGAAAAAATAAGCACTTCAAATGCGTCATTTGAGAGAAGCCTTAAAAGCCCGAGGTTAACGTTTGCAAGCTCTTCGTTGTTTCACAGAGCAGTCAAAGAATTGATGAGTAAACAAATTTAAGGCATTGCATCATCCAGCTTCTCTCATTCTAAGCAATACGTATTTGTGTCACGCTAAGACATGTTTTTTTAATTCGAAACAAAAATTGTTATATTTGAACTTTTACACATGGCAGCGAAACTTCACATATTTAAAATCAACACTGATATACCATGCTGTAGCGTTTTCCTAAGTCTTAAATCCGCAGATCGATTTAAATTTTCTAGGGCTTGAAGCGGAATTACAAAAATAGTTTACAGCCGTCTACTATAGCTCGTTTAACTTCGAGTATTCATGAGTTAAATCAAAGGGCTCTTAAAGCCATCTCGTTAATGCGTTGGAACACGAGGTTAAAAAAAGACGAATCTAAAATAAATATAAAATAAATATGGTAAAGATGGCGTTGTAGAATCAGACATTATGTAGAAAATGCGAGGCGCAGTAGTCAACTGGATATGGTTCTTGGCAGGATAGAGAAGATTGAGAGAAAGTTTGAAAATTCGTGTTGGTGCAAGTCAAAAAAAGTTATGAGTAACAAAGAATCACGAGTGTGAATTTAAATAATTTTGATGTTAGTGAAGTGAAAGTGAAAGACTTTTCCCGCCTTGCTAGCTAATTGACGATGAAAATGTGTTGTTAGTTCAATTTACACAGTGCATTTTCAGTTATTCATTGTCTTTTTTCTGTTGGGATATTTGACAATGGAAAAGACTTTCTAAATCAAATGCAATAGATTGCCGCAATTTCAAAACAATTAAAAGCCCACAAACCTATCAAGTGATCGATAATACTTCACGTGCAATGACTTTATATCTGATCAGATAACATATTAAGGAGGCTCGTGCCCATTTCTCAAGTCCACACCCTTTCAATTTTAATGGGCCATATCTTTTGTTGTAGTGCATAAAAAGACAAGCCACTTTGCATGCAAACACACAATACATTGAACTTTATGGGAGTATAGGATTTGTTTACATCGGTGCTTCCATGGCAACGGAATGGTGATCCTCTGAAATTCACAAGTTGCGGAGTTTCTCTAGATCAAGAGAAATTTTTGTAAAACCCGCTAGTAGACTAATTGATTAGACCATGGGCTTCAACTGGACAAAGTTTGAAAGAAATGTATGAGAGCGTTTTCGAAATTTTTAGGGATGAAGTTTTGGGGATTATAAATACAGTGAAAAACATACTATCGACATAATTGGCTAATATCTAAAGAAAATGATGCGCGATGGGGATGCAGTTTCATCTCATAGTAGTTTGATTCCATTTGAAATGGTGTGTGAAAAAGTGAGGGGTTTGCTTTGACCGATTGCGAGAAAGAAGGATTTGATAGGCGTGCGTTCAGCTGCTCTTGTTGCCATTTTTGTATGTAATTTGGTCTACGCCTACAAATGTGATGATAATTTAGAAACCGCGAGATAAATTTTTTTAAAAATTTGACAATCTCGAGATTGGTCATCAATTTATATGGCCTGCAAGTTTCAAGGACATTGAAGATATGCAAGGCAATAAAATAGGGCCTCCAATGAACCAATTTTTTCCCGCAGATTTTGTGTTTACAAGTGAGCGTCCTCATTATTCACGAGTATTGTTTTTGAGTTTCATATGCACGTGCAAAACTTTAGCAAAAAATTTATTTGCATCGGAACAGAACGCTCGATTGCTTTCCGAAGAATTTTCCGAAATATGCTAATAGCTGGCTTGAGAATTGTAATAACATTACGCACTCGATTTTGCGCTATTACGCTGTAATGCAGCCATACCGAGGGTCTCTTTAAAATTGCAGGACAAGAAGAACATATCCCAATTTGGAAATTTATAAACGTAATGCAGAAACAGTGTTTCTTTAATATGTCACACGCAAGAACAGCGTGACAATTTTATATTTTAGCTGAGAATTCTGCTTTGCGCTATTTTATATCTAAATAAGGAACAGATGCTACGCCGATTGCAACAAATAACCAGAGTGAGACAATCATTAATGTGTTATTTCTGCATCCGGCACTTGATGAAACTTGACGTTTCCGACGTTGTCTTCATCAGTACTGTTGTCATTGCTATTCGTAACGCAAGCCCATTATTAGCATGTTTCGGAAAATTCTTCGGAAAGCAATCGAGTGTTCTGTTCGATGCAAATAAATTTTTTAGTAAAGTTTTGCACGTGCATATGAAACTTGAAAACAATACCCGTGAATAATGAGGACGCTCACTTGTAAACACAAAATCTGCGGGAAAAAATTGGTACATTGGAGGCCCTATTTTATTGCCTTGCAAATCTTCAATGTCCTTGAAACTTGCAGTCCATATAAATTGACGACCAATCTCGAGATTGTCAAATTTTTAAAAAAAATTATCTCGCGGTTTCCAAATTATCATCACATTTGTAGGCGTAGACCAAATTACATACAAAAATGGCAACAAGAGCAGCTGAACGCACGCTAATCAAATCCTTCTTTCTTGCAATCGGCCAAAGCAAACCCCTCACTTTTTCACACACCATTTCAAATGGAATCAAACTACTATGAGATGAAACTGCATCCCCATCGCGCATCATTTTCTTTAGATATTAGCCAATTATGTCGATAGTATGTTTTTCACTGTGTTTATAATCCCCAAAACTTCATCCCTAAAAATTTCGAAAACGCTCTCATACATTTCTTTCAAACTTTGTCCAGTTGAAGCCCATGGTCTAATCAATTAGTCTACTAGCGGGTTTTACAAAAATTTCTCTTGATCTAGAGAAACTCCGCAACTTGTGAATTTCAGAGGATCACCATTCCGTTGCCATGGAAGCACAGATGTAAACAAATCCTATACTCCCATAAAGTTCAATGTATTGTGTGTTTGCATGCAAAGTGGCTTGCCTTTTTATGCACTACAACAAAAGATATGGCCCATTAAAATTGAAAGGGTGTGGACTTGAGAAATGGGTACGAGCCTCCTTAATATTAATTATCAAAATATCAATTGACACAACAAATGGTGACTGAATCTTTAATATTCTTTAAAGTATGGCCAGGTTCAAACATTGAACTTCACATGTGCCGAATCTAATGGAAGGAGACCGTAACAACATGTCATTTCTCTAGAGCTGCCTGTCCCCATGCCAGGACAATTTGAGCTATGTTTAGCAGACATCGCGCCATCAGCCATTTCTTTTTCAACTCTCCAGCAGTATTCGAAAATAGAACGAGAGTCAAAATTTATGGTATTTTGCTGTTCCTACTCTTGAATAATGAAACGGAAAGTTTTGTAGTTAGCTAAAGTATCAAGTCTGCTGTTTTATATATTTTGACGTGAAAAATGGCGGGAAAATGGTGATCACGTGGTCATTTTTCGGTCACGTCTGCTATGGACGCAGTTATATAGAAAATATTGGGTCTGGAGCGGATAAACAGGGCACCACTCCTGGCGGTCACTTTTTTAGTTTCCCTTAGATCGAAATGAGGTTCATGACAGGCCTGCACCGATTCCGCTATGTGGTTTTGCGGTTGCGATGCATTTATATTAGCTTTCAAAGTTTGGCTGTTATGAGTATGTCGTTAAGTGATTTACGTCTTGAATGATGTGTTAGGCGGCGTTTTGTAAATAGTTTTCAGGAATGGTTGGTTTTAAACGAAACTCCATTTTTCATCAGTATTTGTTTAAGGTTTTTCAGTCGTGGGTGAAATGTTGTGACAAAAGGCATTATTATCTCGCGAGTTTTTTTCGTTTTGTTTTCATGCCAATTGCGTTCCGGCAAAAGTGAAATTCAGAATACCAGTGCATTTAGGAGGGTGCTAATGGGGTTAACAGTTAACTGACAATTGCCCAAAAATATAGTAGTTAACTGATAAATGAAAAGGGGATAAACTACGGCTCGAGTTAGGATTCGAGTTAGGATCCGAGTTAGGATCCGAGTTAGGATTCCACCTGAGGATCCCTCCAAAAAAAATCAAAAAACGCCCCCTCCCCACCACTCCACTCCTCACCATATTGCCCACCCCTTAGACGGGGGGGGGGGGGGGGGGGAGGGGTAGAAATACACTTTGGCGCTTAATGCTAATGAAACCGGGATATATAGTAAGCTCCCGTGGTACGGTGCATGGCACAACGCAAACTACTTTTACCTTACAGTGCAGTACAGTAGCGTTCATTTTTTTAAATTTTTTTTTTTCATCCTTTTGTTAACTGTTCGTAACCGGAAACCCAACAAATTTGCGTCATTTCGATCAAGTGTCTCAGAAAAGACTAAAGTAAGCGAGATCAGTAAACTTGACTCTTTGTGCTAATCCGGGTTGCTTCACGCATTCTCGAATGACCCAAAGTGCAGTGTGAAAAGATTATTGAAGATCAGCGATCACTGAGTTTAGGGGCAGAGGCTTTTGAGTGTTGACAGATAGCCAAAACAAGAACCACCTACTGTTTCACATATTCGCATCACGATTTCGCATTCCGTTCTATTGATGCGCGAGCGGCACTTTGTTTGAGAATTTGCTTTATTTTATTGCTTCGTTTGACTGAGTCCTCGTTTGACAATAGTAAATTTAAATGGCTTCTTATGCCGGGAGTGATAGCAGCGACAGTGATAGTGTCAGTAATGTCAAAACCTACGCAAGCGTATGGGGTAATAAAGAGTGACAAGCCTATGCGACTCCCTCGCGAGTGTTTTAGCCATTTTATAGTTAAGGTTACTGTAAACCTTTATTGGTCCCATTTTGCATAATTTTATTTTTTTTTTTTCATTTCTGAAAAGATATAACATTAATCTATTAATTTCTGAAAAGATATAACATTAATCTAGAAAATATTGAAAGAAGTTTTGCAAAATCATTAAAAGAACTCGAGATATTCTTAAAAAAGAGTTTCAAAAGAATAGTTGATAAGTAGCTATAGGTGTGATAATCCGATAATCTCTTTCCGGAGTGCAGCGTCTTCTTGTACTTTTCCCGCTAAACTTTATCCTCGGGATCTTGCATTACATGTTGTAGGGATCACGAGTGAAAAGAACCGCGCGAATTATATTATTTCTTTATGCCGTTATTCGGTGCTAGCTCTATTGGCATACATTGTGGTTTCTTTGGCTCACTTTTGTTGCAAGATAAATACTTATCGGCTAAAGTTTGTTGTCGCTTTGAGAGTGATAGGATCGTTAAATTTCTCAGGCTGTGATTTAATGTCTAAAGCCTGCGGCGTGCAAGAGTTGAGAGAAAGTGTTTCCGGCATCACGGATATAGGCGTCTTGGATCCGACTCTCAAAAAGCCGTAGTCTATAATTCCACTGCAGTGAAATTAGGAATTCTTGCAATGATTTTTAGCTCCTAAATTAGTTCTGTAGTTGAGTAGTGTGTCTCAGTGGAGCTAGGATAAACCTCCGTTGCTTTGTAATAGCGTTTGATTTGGCATCCAACAGATAATCTGCAGCATTGATAGTTACTGTTTTGTAAATCTCACGGATGCTAGTAAATTCTTGAGTACTTTCCTTAAGCAAGGAATGAACATAACTTAATGTCTTTAAAGAAATAAAAATAAAGAAATAAAATAATTCTAACGGCTCTGGACAGCATGATATCCTCCTATCAATCTGAGAGATAATCCGCCGAGATCAAAAGGTTTATATCATCGAAGAGAACAAATTCTTAACTGTGATCTAAAGGCGCGATCCTCTCTGAAGTCTTACTGGGAAAGCTTTATACTTTAGGCTTTTAAAACACTTTTTTTGCAACGAGTGGGAGTCGTGTTTTATACCACCTAACTGGGGGATTCTGAGGGAGGGAGAGGGCATTTTCTTTCTTTCTTTTTTGAGTTTTTTTTTTTTAGCGATTTTTTTTTTCTTTTTTGAGTTTTTTTGTGGGATCCTAACTGGGATCCTAACTCGGATCCTAACTCGGATCCTAACTCGAATCCTAACTCGGATCCTAACTCGGATCCTAACTCGGATCCTAACTCGGATCCTAACTCGAGAAATAGCTAACCTCAATGAAAAGTTACCGTATTTTCTCTATTAAATGCCCCCAGCGTTTATTTCAAACTTGGCCTTGTGGACCCGGCGTTTCTTTGTATCAGCAGTTTTTTCTCGCCCGCCATTTTTAAGAAAGGGTTATTATTCGTTTTTCTTGGCAGCCTTGTACCTTGCCCTTAAATCTTAAGTTTATTATACCACAAACAAACGTTTGAGGAGCTTACTTACAACTTCCTCTATTATACCCGGCGTTTATTCGGGGCCCGGCGTTTAATCGAGAAAGAACTATACGGTAACAGTTAAGTGACATTCTATTAATTATACTAAATTAACGATTGTTGTTGTTAATAAAAGCAACGTACAGTCGGACCTCTATTAAGCGGCCACCTATTAAGCGGCCACCCTCCATTAAGCGGCCACTTCCAAAGTCCCGAATTATTTGTCAGTAAAGTGCTGTATTCGATACCTCTATTCAACGGCCACCTCTATTAAGCGGCCGCGGCCACCTTTTTGCTGTTGCAAGTTTAGTATTTATTGTATTTTTACCTCTATTAAGCGGCCAGCAAATCATCTTTTCAAGCGAAATGGTGACAGATAATATGAAGGTGATAACTAATAACAATAAAAACTGCAATTTAATCTCCGCACTTGCCCAGTTTCACGGTTACTAGGACCTTGCCCTATCTATCGGAAAGGCAAATGACTTGATCTTCTCGTTAATTACAACTCCGAGCTCCACAACGGCAAACAGCAGTGACGGATTATTTTAAATAAATCGTCCGTGAAATATTTTGAGCTAAAATTTTTACAGACTGTTGGTGCAAAAAAGGCCTAAGAAACTTGATGTTTTTGTTACATAGATTTGCATATTTTTCTGTACCTACTCAACACCAGACCAAAAAATGCTGTACTTATCGACTACATACTCTCTGTGTTAGAGTTAGAACTTTGCACGGACTTGAAATGCGCAAATACAGGGCACTTAATTTTTTGTTTCAATGATTTTTGCATTTATCTTCACATATGTTTACTTTTCAACAAGCCTTTTGCTATATAGATGCAATAAAATGACGTTGACTGCCATTTCTATCCAATTTATATTGTACCTCTATTAAACGGCCAACCTCTATTAAGCGGCCAGTTTTCAAAGTCCCGAGGGTGGCCGCTTTATTGAGGTCCGACTGTAGTTTTTTCCTAACAGCAAAGCTATTTTGTGACTTTTACCTGCCTCGCTGCGTGACCAGGTGACATATTAACCGATATTATATGCGAAAGGTACCAGGGTCGTAGAGCGTTGACCTTGATCTCCGTGATGGCGTCGAGTGGCGTGGTCAAAGTTATTCTGAGTTTTTATCGAGATGATGACAAAGGATCGGCATTCGAATGACACATAAGTCGCATACCGTTTGACATGACAAAGCACAATTCAATGGACATATAATCAAACAATAAGCGGAAAGTTTGGACTCGGTGAGTTTGATTTAAAGTTGTTCCGATTAGAGAAGATCGACGGGAAAGCTGTTACAAAGGCTCAGTTGGAAATGGAGCTACCTTTTCCAATGGGAAGTGCGACAAGTGAGATACATGGTATGTATTTTGTTTCGTCATTTTGTCCTAGCACGCGAACGCGGGTTGACCCCGGGTTTGACCACACGAGCCCTTTTCAGTGTTAGATTAAATGAGTAAGATTTCTGATTACACTAAAACCTGTATTAAGCAGACTCCAAAGTAAGTGGACACACCGTTGGTATTTTATTGGACACAAGCATCAGTGAGTTTCGATTTTTTTCCTTCCCATACTCTCTGCGTACGATCCTGTATCAAACAGACATCTTACTGACGATCCTTATTACGGTTTTGGAAGCTATCTTGACAGGTGAGAAATTATGGTTTTTGTATAAGAATCTAATGTCGAATAATTTTCGTAAAGCGGCTGTTCTAAAAAAAATATAAACTAAAGCTACACGGCAAAGAGTTCTACTGACAAATTTTGGGGGCCTGTTTTTGTTTTAGTTTTTCGGCCATACATTTCTCTGTCTCTGGTTTTACGTAAACAAAACAAAGCTTATGTCACGCAAAATTCGTTGAGAGGGAAGGGGTGCGTTGTCGTGAACGCCTCTGTTTGGCACAAGAAGTCCATGACAATTCTCAAGTAAGAATGATTTAATCGCAAAGTCCCCACTCATGTCCAATATAGACGCACGGATACAGTCTGTCAAACCCACGTTACGATCTGTACGGTCTGACAAACTGTAATAGTGACCAGTCGGTCCGTTGACAGTCCGTAAATTGCTTCTCATTAAAGCAGGAACAAGCAAAAAAACACGGACAGATACAGTTTGTCAAATGGATCACACAGTCTGTACGACTCACTGATAATTATATGCATCAATCTGGCGGGTAACGGGTGAAACGGTTTGACAGTCTGTACGGTCTGTACAGACCGTAAAAGCGGAAGTCGGTCTGTCGACAGTCCGTAAATTGCATCTCATTAACAAAGATACACGACGAAGGGTGAACCAACGCAGCACAGCGAAACTGAAGAACGTGTATACATCTCGTTCTAAAAGCGTGTGCAATGGAATTACACGTTTCAATAGACCGTGTGCAAAGGAATTACACGTTTCAATACACATAAATACAAACGAAGATAATACACAACGAAGGGTGAACCAACGCAGCACAGCGAAATTAAAGAACGTGTATATATCTCGTTCTAAAAGCGTGTGCAAAGGAATTACAAGTTTCGATAGTCATAAATACAAACGAAGATACACAACGAAGGGTGAACCAACGCAGCACAGCGAAACTAAAGAACATGTATATATCTCGTTCTAAAAGCGTGTGCAAAGAAATTACACGTTTCAATAGACATAAATAGAAAGATACAAAAGCAGCAGAATTTAAGCCTGGTTTCCATATAATCGCAGCGATCGTTACGATCGACGATCGCTGCGATCCTTGCGACCCTTGTGATCATATGGAAACCAAAACGTTGCGATTGCGATCGCAGAGATGAGCCTGATTTCCATATAATCGCAGCGATCGTTACGATCGACGATCGCTGCGATTCTTGCGACCCTTGCGATCATATGGAAACCAAATCGTTGCGATCCGTTGCGATTGCGATCGCAGAGATAGAAAAATTTCTATCTCTGCGATCGCAATCGCAACGATCGCAACGATCGCAAGGATCGCAACGTTTTGGTTTCCATATAATCGCAAGGGTGCAAGGATCGCAGCGATCGTTACGATCGACGATCATATGGAAACCAGGCTATAGCAATTTTTCTATCTCTGCAATTGCAACGGATCGCAACGATCGCAACGTTTTGGTTTCCATATGATCGCAAGGGTCGCAAGAATCGCAGCGATCGTCGATCGTAACGATCGCTGCCATCGTTGCGATTATATGGAAACCAGGCTTTAGAAGAGAATTATCAAACGCGCGCGACTGACGAGCATTATTATTCCCCCAGTCAGGTTAAAACAAAGTCCCTAAAAGCGGCAGGATTTAGAAGGGAATTATCAAACGCGCGCGACTGGCGTGCATTATTATTTCCCCAGTCAGGCCATTAAACCAAAATCCCGAAAAGCGGCAGAATTTATAAGATAATTGTAATTATCAAACGCGCGCAACTGACGAGCATTATTATTCGCCCAGTCAGGTTAAAAGAAAATCCCGAAAAGATGTATTTCCCTTGGGGCACGCATAACGGTATGCGTGTCATAAGCACAGGAGTGGTATTTCTACCACTCCTTGATTCACGTTTGTTATTGAAGCCTACCAGCGACGAGGTTGTTCCTCGGGCTACTTTTCATATCTGCATATTTTTCTGGCACAGGTTATTATCATTATACGCACCAGTTATGGACAAATTTTGTTTACGATATACTGCAATCGCAGCATGTATTTCATCTTAGTTAGAATACATCATATTTATATTGTATCTTTGATATATGTACACATTCTGTAGCAATAAGATTACTGGCGGGCCCTCCGACTCGTGTGAGTGTTACATTGGAAATGATTTCTGTGCGGCTAAGCGTAGCGCAAGAGAACAGAACGACAGAATTTAAAAGGGAATTATCAACGACGATTATTATTCGCCCTGTTAGGTAAAAACAAGATCCCGAAAAGCGGCAGAATTTAGAGGGAAATTAATCGTGGAATTTAATTTTTCTTATTTTCCACCTAGCTCAGTTTTCTTTGTTCTTTTCAGGGGAATATATCACATAACCCCGTTCATTACAGTGTCTGAAAAGCTGGGTGCGGCTTTGATTGTATCAGGGGAGAGGCGGGGCTGAAAACAATAGCAAAACAAAGGATTATATATTCCCCTCGACATATTCCCCACAACATATTCCCCTCGACATATTCCCCTCGCCTTATTCCCCTCATAATACAATAACACAAACGGGAAGACAAAATAGGGCATAACAGGGAAAACACTCTAGCAGCTGGCCAATATTTTTTGTTTAGATAAAAAGACAACTTCATCAATCTCATTCCTAGGTAATTAACTTTCCGGTCGCGACCAAAAAGCGAAATGTTATAAATAACATTATTCGATGGTATCGTACCTCGATTCAGGTTTCGAGTCTTCAATAACGTATGACGCCTCGTTTTACGCTTGAACCTGAATATGTTTCCGCCGGTTTCCCTTGGAAAATACACCGCAACCACTCCATTGATCTTCGAAAGATGAAGGCGGGCAGTTGGGCCATGGCGAGACCACGAGTACTGTTCATACATTTTGTTCTCTCTCTCCCTCCTTCTACTCATAACGAATCAACGTGCTCAATGCAAATTTGGCAAAAGCAAAACATGTTTACCGTCTTGCTTCGTCATCTGCCGTGATCCCAATGCGGCCTTGCGGAATCATGCTTTTTTGCATTTGAATTGAACGGAATGTTAAGCCTGGTTTCCATATAATCGCAACGATCGTAGCGATCGCAGAAAAAAGTGTTGTGCGACCCGTGCGATCATATGGAAACCAAAACGTTGCGATCCTTGCGATCGTTACGATCCTTGCGATTGCGACCGCAGAGATAGAAAAATTTCTATCTCTGCGATCCTTGCGATCATTGCGATTGAGAGATTTTTATCCAAAATGTCCCAAAAAGCATTGCACCCCAAAGCCTTGTATCCCATAATGCACTTAAAGTTTATCGGATCCAGGCCTACTCGACGTTTCCTTGCGATCGCTGCGATCATATGGAAACCTGAGGTCTCAGCGATCGCGCAAGGATCGCAAGAATCGCAGCGATCGTCGATCGTAACGATCGCTGCGATTATATGGAAACCAGGCTTTACTCTCCAAAAAATTAATAGTTTCTTTGTTTCAGAAAACCTCACAAGGTGAAAATAAGCATGTTATTGACCTGTTCCTCGGGGATATGTGATATATTCCCCTCGTGGCGTACCCTCGGGCTACGCCCTCGGGCACGCCACGAGGGGAATATATCACATATCCCCTCGCTCCTGGTCAATAACCCTTAAGCCTGCCGCACACTTGCGGAAAGTGCTGAGCAAAATTCCTCGCAAGGCAGTTAGCTCAGCTGTTTCCTCAAGTGTGCGCTGGATTTTTGGTGAGTTTTTCGCCTCCCGAGGTCGTGAGGCAAATATCTGTCGTGTTTGATATTTTTTGTCTCACGAGACAAATTCCTCATCGTGTGCGGGCGCCGCGAGAATCTGGGGAAGCGAATTTGAAATCTAACAGAGGAGATTTTTACAAAACGCACCCTAGATCTTTAGTCACAATGTTCACCAATCCCGTAGCCTGTTCCAGGCGTTCAGATAGTGGGGAAAGCGCGAATAGTTGGGGAAGGCGCGAAGAAAAGCGAACGAAAAAAATTGCGAGAGGCGAGGCGAGGGAATTTTTTCGCTCGCTTTTCTTCGCGCCTTCCCTAACTATTCGCGCTTTCCCCACTATCTGAACGCCTGGAACAGGCTACCAATCCCGAAAACGCATTCACTCTGGTCATTCACATGGCCTGTAAAGTAACCTTATCTTAACTTTGCAAATTTAAAAGCCTTACTGATATACGTAATTTCCTACTTGTCCAGCTAAATCACTTGATAAGATCAATGAATGAAAATATTGAAATGAACCGATTTCCGACAGCGTGACCCAGTTACAAAAAGAAAAACATAAAACTTTCTTATACAAGCGCATGAGTATAGGCTACCAGTGTAGCCTCTTGTTAACTGACAATTGGCCGAAAAAATAGTAGTTAACTGACAATTGGGTACCCCCATTAGCACCCTCATTTACCAGTGCTAGATTAATTTGTCGTGTGTTTGGCCTTGTTTACAAAATGGTAAAGTAAGCTCACTGTAGCTGTCGAGAAAAAGCTGCGCCGGGTTTACAGCTCTTTACAGGCAAATTCACCGCGAGAAACAACTTCAAGCATCACGCTTCAGTGAATGTTCTGACACCTATAGAATGAATTGAGTTCCATTGTAATAATCTAATAGATAGTATCAATTATATATCCGGAAAAAATCCTCCCGTTTTCGCGTTATTTAACGCTATATATTTATGTTTATTTTTTTTTTTGTAATTTCTAAGTTTTTCAGGTTTGGAATTGTGAAATGTAATACCCTTATCAGCCTGAAGGTTATTTTCGGGGGGGGGGGGGGGGGGTTGATCTGGTCATTTCACGAACAGAAATCTAGAACCGGAAAGGAGGAAAGAGTTACGCGATTAACATCGGAACGGATAGATTGCCGTCCAAAATGGTGGCGCTGTTCAGATGTGTGTTACTTTTCCTTTATACCCTCTTAAAGTTTGATGTTCCCAATGTTTACGTATTTTTCTACGAAAGAGACGATAACTTAATTTGTAATAGGAAAGAAATTAAAAAAGCCCGTCAATTCCTGTCAGTTTTTAGAATTTTCAGTCAGTTCAGTTGCAACCTGTTGGTAAACGAACTTGAAATGTTCACCCGTATACAGACTTCTATTTTATGAGAGGGGTGAATGCAGCGATCTGTTTTTGGTCGTATCGTAAGTGTCTCAGTAAAGGCTGTAATTTTAGCTTGTATTCGCTACGCTTTATAGCTGCGGGGAGCTCACTAAAACCTTCGTTGGCTTTTTTGACCGTCTAGCGACTGCTACGTTTAAGCCTAGCATTTTCAGCTGCAAGTAGAAGGTAAGTCTTCTAAAAACCTATTAAGAAAAATTTAATACAGTGTACCAAGGATATAGATAAGTACAGTTTTAAGGGGGTGCAACGGTTAAATTCCTCTTCATAAATATTTCAATACTATTTATCTTTTGAATTAAGAGTAAACTAAATAGGTATTGAGTCCATCCATTTGAAGTAATGATTTCAACTGATTTTTAAAGGCCTTAATTATTATATTGTCTACGAACTTCTCATTGCGTTAAAACTACACGGCTAGGCCTTGCACGCTCAGCTTATTACAAGTGCACGACTTATCGTCGTACATTTTTATCCAGTTGAATTCCGGTTATGCAAAAATTGATTAAACTCGAACCCTTCGTAGAACTCGAAGTTTACGTTAACTGTAACAAAAATCGATTACATTGAAATGGCATTATTTGGCAAGAGAATAGACCAAAATCTTGTAAAATTTTAAACTTTCCCGGAAATTTCTTTCACAGTGTGGCGCGTATAAGCAACTGATCTTGAAAATCCACCGGCATAAAACCATCCGAGCCAAATGAACAAGCATTTGAGAATGCAATGAAATTCTAATCATCGGAACTTGAATATAAAATTTGAACTCATTCGAGTCAGAACAGCGAATTGATAATAATTATGTTTCGTTTCTTGATAGATCATGGCAGGTAGGTTCATACTTGCGTGAGAGCTCTAGAATAATTCAGGAAATAACGCTTTTCCACTTATGCTGATAAGCGTTCATGTTTAAAATTCTAAGCCGCCACCCGCGTACTGTGATCAGTTTAATTTTTATCTGCAACGACAGTGAGCTTTACTGCCACTGTAATCACTTTGTGGTTGTCGAAGAATTGCAAATAGAACCAGAAATTTTAGCTGTCTCTGCGACCCGCAAAAATTTCCTCCCGAAAAACAAATTCAGTCGGACACTTGTGCACGGTAGCTAAATCAACAAAACTATGACGTCTTTCCCAAACTATTGCATAATCAAACCGTAATAGCAATGTTTCAAAAATAGAACGCAAATTTTGCTCTGCCATATCGCTCTTATTAAAGCACAAACTTTCCCGTCCCATTTAACTTTCTTAAAACGCCGCCATTCGTAAAAATACACCGTGAAATTCTCAAACCGCGTTTGCCAAAAAACGCATTTGACCTATTTTTAACCTTCTAAAGGTAACGTGAGATATCGAAACTTAAGTGCCTTTGCGGTAACGTAATGTGAGATATGACAAGTTCATGACAAGTTCTGACATCCCAATACCCTAGGGAAATTAACAATAGGTCAGGGGGTGCTCCCCAAAAATTTAAGGTGCAGTATGTGACGCCCTTCTTGAAATCCTAACCGGTTTAACCAACCATATCTTCAATGCCCTAATATAGCTTCTATAAAGAAGAAGGAAGAAACCCCCCCGGACAAAAGTCCACAAAATTTTGTTAACAACTTTTGTCCCTTTTTTCGTGACTGACTCCGAAATCTTGCTTAACGCGCATGCGCATTAACGAGATAAAAAGGAGTACTTTCAAAATGACAAAAAATTGTAAGTAGTATGATCGTATCTTATGGCCCTGTCACACTATTGCGTATAGTACTAGCGTATGCCAGCGTATGAAAAATATCACTCATACGCTCGTATACGCTGACATACGCTAGGGGTACGTTAGGCATAGGTAGTATACATTTCAAGCACGGTCGCATACGGTGGCATACGCTGGCATACGGCGAGGCAGAAAATTTTTTTTAAGCATGCTTAAAAATTTTGTGCGTATTCGGACGTATGGTTTATACGCTAAACATACGCTAGGCATACACTGAATACGCGAGAGTTACGCTAGAGGTACGTTACCCATAGGTCAAGTACGCTGGTCAAACGCTGTATTTTCAAGGGAATTTTGTGCGTATGAAAATTATTTTATGAATTTTCATACGCAACTCATATGTTTCTCTCATACGCAATAGTGTGACAGGGCCTTTACCTGCTGGTGAATACCGGTGGATTGTCATTGACATCAGTTATGACGACGAATAGCTCGGTGGTTGTTGAAAACTTTCCATCCGTTGCGTTGATATGTAGGGTCACTTCACTCGTGTTCTCACGATCCAGGTTTCCAATGACAGTAATATTCCCGGATGAAGCATCAATGGAAAACTTTCCCCGATATTCACTTGGCAGCAGTGAGTAAGTTATGATGGAGTTGTTGCCATAGTCTGCATCGGTAGCTTTTACTTGGAATATGACAGTGCCATTTGTCACGTTTTCCTCAACAGATATGTTAGTTCTATAATCAAAAGTGAATTACAAAACCGTAAACCTTCACACCAGAAAAACACAGGCTTCTCACAGCGCTGGAGATTGACTAAACTAAGACTACTGATACTAACTTCTTGATGCGATGCTATTCCATTAGAGGGTAAATGGTTACCCTATTATTTATTTTTTAGGTACCCCTTGGGTAAATACGCACAGGATTGCAGAGACCAGGCTAACGACTTGACCAACGCGCCTTCAGCCCTTCACCAAGAGGATAGGTACCGGTTAAAAGTATTCCATGTCAGACGGCGACTACCTGTGTTTATGTAATAAGGATTGAATGTAGTCTACTTCCATCCACCCGGGTACGTTGGCATTCAGCTTCTTAGTTCAAATAATGTTTTTTTCTGTCACCCTAAGACATGTTTTTTTAACTCCCCATTTTCGAAACAAGATTTGGTTTATGCCCCGAGCCCCGCAGGAACAATATTTATCGTTATGCATCGTTTCCCTAAGTCTTCCCTAAATCCATTTGAAGTCCGCAGATCCGTTTTAATTTTTCATAATTTAAAGTCAAAGAATTGACGAGTAAGGAAATTTAAAACATAACCTCCCCCAGTTGTGTCACGCTAAGAAATGTTTTTAATTCATCGTCTTCGAAACAAAATTTGGTTTATTTGAACAATTATACTAAATGGCAGCGAAACTTTACATATTATAAAAAGATATTTACCATGATGTAGCGTTTTCCTTAGTCCGGGGATCGGTTTTAATTTAACAAGCCTTGTGCACTGGTCGGCGGAATTACAAACAAGAACTCTGCGAGTATTAAAGTCGGGCTTTAGGGTCACTAAAACCCAATTCAACTTCTAGACTGTGGACGAAAACCGATCTGGTCACGTCTGCAACATTGCACTACGACAATGAGAATGTAAACCATAATCTTCATCCAGTGTGAAGATCTATCGCGGCTTGAAAACGGGTTTTCATTCAATGGAAAGCTAACAATGAAGCCAAACAACACTAGCTACAAATCAAGGGCTCCTATGAGTCAACCCGTGAATAAGAAATGATAACACGTAACGCAATATTGCGGTAAGATATGTTTTCACACTGACACGGTTCGATATTTTTTTTAAAATTAAACGTAAGGATTTTTGACGAACACAAAAAATAGTAGATCATTTTCCTAATGTCCAGTCCGAAGAAAAGAAAAAAAAGTGTCTTGAGCGTGAATTGAACCCGGGGCCTTTCGACTGTGAATCCAGGCGCCAGACCACTAGAAGACAGACCACCGAGGAACACATGCTCAAATAAGACTAAATTTTTTTATTTTAAGGTAGATTCGCATCAAAACGCGTGTCTCGACTGGAAAATCGTTTTAGTTGGATTTTAATGTTGCATTAAAAACTCCAAATATGAGACATCTTTAAGCTTATTGTTGTTTATATTCGTTTACAACAATTTAGTTACTGTTATCGCTGGATTCTCGTTATTCTTGTTACGAAACGCATTCGTAACAAAGTATTACGTGACTAAGTTTACAGCTGATGGAAGGAGCGAGTGAGCGAGTGAGTGCTCATTTGCATATCTGTCTCCGTTACCGACAACCCGTTCGTTACGCATGCGCGTATTTACGGGTTAAAAATGGACATTGAATTGTTAAAGCGATCTTTGTTATTTGGACTCAAAATGGAGATCAAATTGACGTTATTTGAATGAATTAACCATTTGTCTTTTAAAATTCTCTCTCCGATCAGAACAACAAGCAGCAGGGAATAAATGCTGCATCATCTGTGACGTTGTCACGCTAACGAAATTTTTTATTCTTGTGTTACTTTTGTAATACCGGTATTTCCTCTATTATGTGCGGAATGCATATTAAGTTTCCCTTTGACGTCACTAACACTTAGCCGCAGGCTATAAACCATTTGAAAACCACTTGAAACACAATTTTCTTACGGAGAATCACAGCCCAATTTATAAGTCGGGCAGACTTGGCTTGCAGCCAAGTAGCCCGACTTATAAACGTTACCAGCTGATCGAGTGAAACTTTGCCAGACATCAACACATCGCTATAACTCGTTTTACGCTTCGTGTATTCATGAGTTAAAAATGAGTACATTCAGAATTGCAAAAGGTTATTTATAAGTACTATGATCGTATCTTACCTGCTGGTGAATACCGGTGGATTGTCATTGACATCAGTTATGATGACGAATAGCTCGGTGGTTATTGAAAACTTTCCATCCGTTGCGTTAATACGTAGGGTCACTTCACTCGTGTTCTCACGATCCAGGTGTCCAATGACAGTAATGTTCCCGGATGAAGCATCGATGGAAAACTTTCCCTCATACTCACTTGCCAGCAAAGAGTAAGTTATGATGGAGTTGTTGCCATAGTCTGCATCGGTGGCCTTTACTTGGAATATGACAGTGCCATTTGACACGTTTTCCTGAACAGATATGTTAGTTCTAAAATAAAAAGTGAAATAAGAAAGTACAAAAGCCTTTACTCCACAAGCATACTGTTTTTTTAGCTGAAGAAAACTTTGTTCTGACTTTGTGACATGCACGGGTAAAAAACTCTCCGGTAAATCGCCACCTTGTTGTGGTCGGGGGGGCTTGCGTGTCTCAGTAACCCTAAGAGCTAAGCCGCGGGAGTTTAGCCTACTGGTATAGGTTCACCAAACTGACCTAAGCTGGAAGGTCGAAGGGCAGGGGCCAGACTAAGTGCGATCCACTGGTCCTCTAGGCTGGGGGTTGGCGCAGAGCTAACAACCCTGTCCCGTAAAAAGGCTATTGTTACAGAAACCGAAAGCGTTTGTAGTGTTCCTGTATTAATACTTCATGTATGCGTATGTTTTAAACCGCAAAGCATTATGGATAGAGTTGTTGGCGGCCATCTTTGTATCACATGGCGAGCATTATTAAACATGTTGAGTTCTGAGTGAATCGAGTGATATTGTGTTGCCATCTGCCGCGGAACAGTACATTGGCGACGAGCACGGGATTCTACCTGCTTTTGTAAGTGTTTATTTTGGAAAATCCGCGAGAAGGAAGTGAGATTTTGAGGAGAAACGAGCTCAACGAGTGACACGGGAGGCTCGGTGGAAAGTCAGGCAACAGGGAGTCAAGCAGCTCAACCGACCCAATTTTCGGTAACAGAAGTACGAAGTCTACCCTGCTTCAATCCCAGGGAAGATCCAAACACCTTAGCTGTGCGTTGGAAGCGCTGGAAGCGTTCATTCTAGCTGTATGTGTTGGCAAAAGGGGTTTCAAGCGACCCACAGAAAGTTGCATTATTGTTACACACCGCGGGTACAGAATTGCAGGAACTATACTATACGCTCGCAGCCACGGAGGGAGAACTGAAGCCCTACAAAGATGTCATAGCAATTCTGGACGAATATTTCGTACCGAAGGTAAATGTTTCTTTTGAAAGACATGTATTCAGGCAAATGGAGCAGCAGAACGGAGAGACAGTCGATCAGTTTGTGTGCAGGTTGAGACAGAAGGTGATTACGTGCGAGTTCACCGATGTGGATGAAGCGATTCGGGACCAGTTGATTGAAAAGTGTCAGGACCAAAAGCTCAGGAGGAAGTTTTTAGAGAAAAGTAACGCCACGTTAGCTGATCTACAGAGCATTGCAAGAGCCTTCGAAGCAGTTAATGAACAGATGAAATATTTGGATAAGACTTCAACACACCCGACAGGACAAGTCAACTGGATCAAGCAACAGAAATTCCAGAATAAAGGGAGAGGACAGAGTGGGAACAAGGGAAAGAAAGGTGGACAGAACCGCAAGATTGAAAAGCCTGGAGTGGATCCATCACAAAGATGTTTCAAGTGCAATCGTTTTGGTCACTTTGCAAGAGATGCTTCTTGTCCAGCAAAAGGTAAAGAATGTAAGAAGTGTGGTACAAGGGGACATTTTGCAGTGTGTTGTTGGAAGAAGGAAGCTACAAAACCACCACCCAGTGTCGATCAGGAAGACTTCCGGTCTAGGAACAGGAAAGCTTACCACGTAGCAGAGGGAGAAGCTGGCCCAGAAGATGGATATGCATTTGCTATCGGAGGACAGCAGGAAACTGGAGAAATTACACTAAAGGTTGGAGGAGTGGAATTACAGAGGGTGTTAATTGATTCGGGTGCATCGTGTAACGTGATTGATTTTGAGACCTGGAACAATCTGAAACAGAAACATATCAAGTGTGAATCCAAGGTGACAGACAAGAAACTGTTTGCTTATGGTCAGAGGGAACCAATGGAGGTGGTAGGAACATTTGCCACAGAAATAGCTTGTGAAGCTAGTGGAGAGGGGTGTATGGATGAATTCACGGTCGTCAAAAGTACCGGAAAGGCATTACTTGGAAGGAACACAGCGGATAAGCTTAAAGTATTACGAGTGGGACCTTTGAGTGAGCCCCGAGTGTGTTCAGTGGTGACAGAGGGGAGTGATGAAGGTATTCGTGAGGAGTACGCAGATATACTCACTGGTGTTGGAAAGTTGAAGAATTATCAGCTTAAATTACACATCAACAAGGACGTCAAACCTGTTGCTCAGCAAGTTCGGAGACTTCCCTTTGGACTCAGGGAAAAGGTCGACCAGAAGTTAGATGATTTGCTAGACAAGGATATTATCGAGGAGGTACCGGACACTCCTACTGCATGGGTATCACCGTTGGTGGTAGCTCCGAAACCGGACGGGGACATTCGAGTGTGCGTAGACATGAGGAGGGCCAACGAAGCAATAGAGCATGAGCGACATCCGATCCCCACCATTCGGGAAATTCTGTACGATCTCAACGGATCCACAGTATTCAGCAAGTTGGATCTTAAGTGGGGGTTCCACCAAGTCGAGCTAGAAGAAGAGTCGAGGAAAATAACAACATTTGTTACCCACCGAGGCCTATACCGCTACAAAAGGCTCATGTTCGGGATCTCGTCTGCGCCAGAAAAGTACCAGAAAGTCATATCGGATGTAATACGAGGATGCCGCGGAGTAGCGAATATTGCAGATGATCTGATTGTACATGGAGCAAACCTGGAAGAACATGATCGGAATTTGCACTCAGTTCTACAGCGTCTGAGGGAGAGTGGACTAACTCTGAATGGTGCGAAGTGTGGGTTCAGACTGCATAGATTGACCTTTTTTGGGCATGACCGAGGAGAAGGTTGCTGCAGTTGTGAATGCGCAGGCTCCGAAGAATACGTCAGAGGTACGGTCGTTTGTACAGCTTGTGCAGTACTCATCAAAGTTCATCCCCAACTTTTCACAAGTGGCAGAACCTCTACGGAAATTACTCAGGAAAGAAGAGCCCTTTGTCTGGGGCAATGAACAGCAGGTCGCATTTGAGAAGTTGAAACAACTGATGACATCAGCAAATGCGCTTGCCTACTTTAGGGGTGACTGCAAGACAAGAATTGTGGCGGATGCGGGGCCGGATGGGCTGGGAGCGGTGTTGCTGCTATTGCAAGATGGTCAATGGAGAGCAGTGTCATATGCTTCGAGAAATCTTACAGAGGTTGAAAGGCGTTATGCACAAACCGAGAAGGAGGCGCTGGCTCTAGTCTGGGCATGCGAGAGGATGAACCTCTACGTATATGGGCGCGATTTTGAGCTAGAAACAGACTACAAACCCCTGGAGTGCATCTTCAGCAGAACATCCAAACCATCCGCGAGGATCGAACGTTGGGTACTTCGCCTACAGTGTTACAACTACCGAGTGGTGTACCGCCCCGGAAAGACAAACATTGCAGATGCGTTGTCCCGTCTGAACCAGGCCAATCCAAAGGATCCCAGCAGTGAGAAAGAGGATATCGTTAGATTTCTTGCCCAAGAAAGTATGCCGGCTACCTTGACTCCAAGGGAGATTAAGAGGGAGTCAGAGAACGATCCAGAATTAGCAAGTGTGCGCCAGTACATCCACACAGGCGATTGGTCGCAGTGCAAGATGCCAGGCTATGTATGTGTGAAGAACGAACTGTGTACCATAGGAAAACTAGTGCTCCGGGGAGATAGGATCGTGATACCCCAGAGTCTCAGGAAATCGGTATTGGAAGCAGCCCACGAAGGACACCAGGGCGTCGTCAAAACGAAGAGTAGGCTGAGGACCAAGGTATGGTGGCCTAAAATGGACAGCGACACAGAGCGGATGTGCAAAGGCCGTCATGGGTGTCAGGTTGTGGGTCACTTTTCACCACCTGAACCAATGCAGAGAACCGAACTGCCTACTGGACCTTGGCAAGATGTCGCAGCAGACCTTATGGGGCCAATGCCCAGCGGAGAAAACTTACTAGTCGTGGTTGATTATTATAGTCGTTATTACGAGGTGGTAGGTCCGAGGTCCGTTTTGTCCGTTATGTGGGTGGGAGAAGCAAACTTTAAAACATATGTTAATCCAATGTAGTAAATCACTCTCCTTCTGGAATACGTTTCAAGAGTGGTGGTTTGAAAAAGCAGGTGAAACACTTTCTTTAAAACACGGTAGCATATTATACGGCTATTTTGACAATATAAAATACTGGCAGGCATTAAACTACTCAATTCTAATAGCAAAATACTATATATTCTGCACGTCAAGAAGTCGCCAAGGTGAACTATACTTCTGTAACTTCCTGCTGCGAATCCAAGAAAAAATTGAAATAATTAAAGAAACTGAAATTGCAAAGAAATGCTTGCCTGCTTTTCGCCGAAAGTGGATAGTTCTTCTATAATTAGTTGTTCTTTAATTAATATTGGTAAATTTGTAAATGTAACCGTACGTTTGCGTAGTTCGTGTAGTATCATATTGTAATGCAGTAATGTAAAAAATGTAGTATCATATTGTAATGCAGTGATGTAAAAATGTAGTATCATATTGTAATGCAGTGATGTAAAAAATGTAGTATCATATTGTAATGCAGTGATGTAACAAATGTATTGTTCAAAATAAAAAAAAAAAAAAAAAAAGTTATGCGGTCAACTACCACACCCAAGATAGTCGAGGCCTTGACAGGAGTCTTCTCTAGATTTGGATACCCCTATTCACTCAAGACGGATAACGGTCCACAATTTGTGAGTAAAGAATTCGAGTTCTTACACGAGTGTGGAATTGAGCACAGGAGATCACCACCGCTTTGGCCACAAGCCAACGGTGAGGTGGAACGGCAAAACAGGACTCTATTGAAGACCCTAAAGATTGCAGAGGTAGAAGGGAAGAGGTGGACGGAAGAACTGCCGAAATTCCTGCTGGCATACAGGTCAACATCTCAAGTCGGTACAGGTGCAACGCCTGCCTTTCTGATGTTTGGCAGGGAGATCAAAACCAAATTACCAGAGTTAAGACCAGACAAGTCAGTGATTAATGAGAGTATTAGGGACAGAGACTGGAGTCACAAATTAACACAGAAAACCTATGCTGATGGAAAGCGTGGTGCGTTACCGAGTTCGATAGTTCCAGGAGATCGGGTACTGCTAAAGAACACTAAGAGTACTGGAAAACTAGCGCCAAACTTTGAGCCAGAGCCATACACTGTGTTAGCAAAGGATAAACATCAAGTAACTGTGAAATCCAGTGAAGGAGCTGTGTACAGAGACAGTTCTTGGGTAAAACCATATATTTCATGTGATGAAGTAGAACTTGACCCAGGGGACACTGAGATTGAAGACATGGACACTAAGGGCAAAGACACAGACACGTCCAACTTAAAGTCTGCTGACTTAGAGTGTTCAAGGCCAAAGAGGACAATCAAACTACCTGAGAGACTTAAAGATTATGTTTTGAGTAAACCTTGAGAGACAACTTCATGCATCTGTAAGAAATTGTTGTTGACGTTAGGAACTCTTGTTGACATTTTATTTGTTTAACCAGTGGTATACTTAAAACCATAATAGTGTCAAAACATTTATACAGTTATAGCGGAAAGGAAGGGATGTAGTGTTCCTGTATTAATACTTCATGTATGCGTATGTTTTAAACCGCAAAGCATTATGGATAGAGTTGTTGGCGGCCATCTTTGTATCACATGGCGAGCATTATTAAACATGTTGAGTTCTGAGTGAATCGAGTGATATTGTGTTGCCATCCACAGCGTTGACAATGATAAAACCGAAACTAGGGCTGCTGCTGTTGAGGCTGACATGACGTTCTTGGGTCAAAGCCTGCGGGAACCCCAAAGGCCGATGGACCCCATAGTAGCCACCAAACAACAGACAAACATTGGCTGTTGGAATGTAAGGACCATGGCGGAGCCGACAAGAACAGCACAAGGAAATGAGAGAGTATGGAATTAAAGTGCTAGGAATAATTGAGAGCAGGTGGAAGGGGATGCGTTCGATAACAGTAAACCAAAGTGGTGAGACAGTGGTGTTTGTAGGAGATGACAAGGTGCAACAAGGAGGAGTAGCCATAATGATGAACGCGAGAGCAAAGAGAGCCTTGATGTAATCAATGCCGATCAGCAAAGGAATTATGAAGGCTCGGTTCTATTCGAAAAACAAAAAGCTGACGGTAATATAAGCATATGCGCCAACAAAAGAAGCGACAGATCAAGATAATGATGAATTCTACAACTAACTACAGGACACCTAAACAGAACAGGTGCAGGGACGAAGTAATGGGGAGACATTGTGTCGGAATGGCATGAATAACATCGGAGAGAGACTATGCGATTTCTGCAGTGCGAATGGTTTCATTATCTATGCTAATGTACGATAATGAATATCAAACAACAGAAAATTTAAATTAACCTGAAATCAAATTTGACCTGTAACATAGACAAGAAGCTTCGAAAGGAACAGGTTGGATTCAGACCAAAGAGAAGTTCTTAGAGCAGTTGAACACGTGGAGAGCCCCACCGTACACGCACTTTGTAGATTTTGAAAAAGCCTTTGATTCGGTACACAGGAAAAAGTCTGAGGAACATCATAAAGGATTACGGGAAACCAAGCAAGATGGTGAAAGTGATAGCAGATATATACCAGGGATTCTAATGTGCGGTTATCGACGGGTGTGACACAAGAAGTATAGGGCGCAGTGGTTACTCCGGATTCGTTTTTGCGAGAAATCTCATAGCGTGGGGAGGAATACATTAAATGGATGACATCATAGGCTACTGTCTCTGTCTCATGAATAAAATGCAGCGAGCCTATAAGCTTGATCTCATGAATAAAATGCGGTAGAATCTCATTAACTTACGGTGGAATACATAAGCATCGATGACGTTATAAGCTTTTGTCTTGATCTCATGAATAAAATGTGGAGGAATCTCATTTAAATATGATATGATTGTCTTTTTTTAGGTTTACCAGCCGCCGACTCACTTCTTATACATATCAATGAAAAGCACTGAAACGTTGCGTAAGCGCATAAATTATCCATTGCAGACAGCATTGTTTAATTTCATTTCATGTAAATTCTTTCTTTTGATTGTATGGGTAGAAATAAAGTTGTTGTTGTTGTTACACAATAGAAAAGCTTTGTTTTCGGTTCACTGATTGTTGGCGCCAAAATTTAGTATTTTAATTATGGTGCAAACAGATTAGTTTCAACCCGCAGATTTTCAGTGAAAAGTTTTTATTTCAATCTCTCGACAACTACAAAAGTAATTACAGTGGAATCACTGTTCTTTATCCTTTGAATACCTGTAAGGTTCAGCCATATTCCTGTAACGCCGAGCTCGATCCCTCCACCTCCTCCCTCCTCCTCGAGGAGGAGAGAGGAGGAGGAAGAGGGAGGAGGAGGAAGAGGGAGGAGGAGGAAGAAGGAGGAAGAGGGAGAGGAGGAAGAGGGAGGAGGAAGAAGCGGGAGGAGGAGGAAGAGGGAGGAGGAAGAGGGAGGAGGAAGAGGGAGGAGGAAGAGGGAGGAGGAAGAGGGAGGAGGAGGAAGAGGGAGGAGGAAGAGGGAGGAGGAGGAAGAGGGAGGAGGAAGAGGGAGGAGGAGGAGGGATTGAACTTGTCGTTACAGGAATATGATTGAACCTTACAAAGGATCAAGAAGAGTGATTCCACTGTAATGACTTTTGTAGATGTCGAGAGATTGAAATAAAAACTTTTCACTTAAAATCACCTGCCCTACGCTAATGAGATTCCTGCATGCGCATTTTATTCATGAGATCAAGACAACAGCTTATGACGTCATCGACGTTAATGTATTTCACCGCAAATTAATGAGATTCTACCTCATTTTAGTCATGTGATCAATTAAAAAGGGACGTTAATGAGATTCCTTCACATTTTATTCATGAGATCAAGATAATAGGCAGGTTAATAAGAATCCCCCGTATTTTATTCATGAGTCTAATTCAATAGCCTATGACTTCACCGAGTTAATGTTTTCCTCCGCACTTTTATTGAAATCCTTCGCATTTTATTCATGAGACAGAGACAATAAGCTATGACGTCATCCATTTAATATATTCCTCCCCATGGTGAAAAGCATGGTACTTAGAAAAAGGCGTGTTTAAAATTGTTTGAAATTATGCAATGCCTGCTGTATCCTGCAATATTAAGTTCTTTGCTCTTGTTTTGCTCCTGACATCAATCTGAGCTGCTGGAACTTCTTGTTGTAGCGAGCAAACCTTGATAGAAATCACAACAGCGCATTGAACTTCAATGAACAAAAACTATTTCGTTTTTTATCGTATCTTACCTGCTGGTGAATACCGGTGGATTGTCATTGACATCAGTTATGATGACGAATAGCTCGTTAAGTATTGAAAACTTTCCATCCGTTGCGTTGATACATAGAGTCACTTCACTCATGTTCTCACGATCCAGGTTTCCAATGACAGTAATGTTCCCAGATGAATCATCAATAGAAAACTTTTCCCCATATTCACTTGGCAGCAGTGAATAAGTTATGATGGAGTTGTTGCCATAGTCTGCATCGGTGGCCTTTACTTGGAATATGACAGTGCCACTTGCCACGTTTTCCTCAACAGATATGTTAGTTCTATTATCAAAAGGAAAATAGAATACTTTATAACTTCAAACTAACTGAACTGCTTAAGCAATTGAAGAGAAACAACAGTCGTTTGCTCAGCTATGATCATCGAGAATTAATTGTAGGAAACTGTGAAGAATCAAGACATGCCATAGCGGAGGAACAATTTGAGACCCTGATTGATTCCAAAGAATTCTGATGCTTCCATGAAGCTTTTTTGTTTCTTACTTCTGGGCTTACACTGAAAGCACTCTCTCTTACTTAAATCGTCTAGACGTCCTAACAGCAAATAAGGTTTACTGTTTCCACGCATCTGTGGCATAAAGGACTTCTGCCAAGCGTGTTTTATAACCTTTTTCAACGTGCCAGTAGTCGGCATACATATTTTTTTAAACCGCGTCCTCGAACCAACATTGGGAAACAAATGTTCTCGTATCAGGCAATAGATCTCTGGCATGATATTCCTTATCACCTGAAAGACCTAAGCACATTTCAATACTCTAAGTAATTTGAAAAGAAAATCTGTCATAAATTACAACATAATTATGCATTAACTGGAATTCACGAAGACCTCCTAACTTAAGATATGTTTTAATTTTTATCCTAAACTTAGGAGGTCAAAATTGACCTCCTAACTTATTAAAACATGTCTTGACGGGGGCTAAATTCGATTGCTGACGAGTTTTACGTCGATTTTCAGTGTGATTATTGTGTATCACAATAGTTACAGATTAGATAAACATTTTAAAGCATTATATTGCTTTCCTAAGAAAAATTAAATAATTTCTACATAGGCCTTCGTGTCATTAACGGGTTCCACATTTCTTTCTCATTGCAGAGTTATATTTCCGTTTTTCGTAAAAATAAGCCCTGGTACAAGAAATATCGAAGTAGACCCTATTAAAATGATGATGGATTTGTTTGTTGCTTTTGCTATACTGACCATGAACGAAGATATTATCAGTTGCTATCTTAAATTCGAGATGAAATAAAGGTTATTGTATTGTCATTGTAACAACAATTTACACAATACAAAATATTCATTCATGTAATTTTCATAACTTATTATTCATAAGAGCGGGCCATATCAACTATCTCTGATCGGTTTACTTTTACTAATCGATAACTGTCATGCACAAAATGCTACTAAGAGGAATATACGTATCAAGTGAATTCTCGACGACAGTTTTAAGTGAGTTTTCCAACACACAAGCTGTAGGACTTGAAATCCGCTTCCATCCTGGCAATCGGCGCCAAAGACACTTATTTATAGTTTAGCGCATTAGTAGAGACGTTTAAAACAACACTGGACCATTATTTTCGGGTTTGTACTGACGCAAATAGGATTTTTTACTTTTAAAAAAGATACTTAAAACAGACAGTAGATATAGAAGAAGGGTTCTGGCACACTTTCAAAATCGTAGCATGTTAACACAAAACAGAAATTGACGTCAGTTGACGTTCAATTTAGCAATACATGAGATGATTGATTTTCTGCTCGTTCGCATACGTAAAACAAAAACAAGTCAATTAACATGTGTTATGTTAAATTTAACAAAATGAGGAGGAATTTGATTTTTAATATTTTACGTTCGCGAACGAACAGAAAATTGGGGAACGACAATCATTTTTTGTTGTTGTTGAATTTAACATAAAATAAAATAAAATTCTGTTTTGTGTTAACTTGCTACGATTTTGAAAGTGTGCCAGAACCCTTCTTCTATATCTACTAATTTTTTCCCCTCATATTGACCACAAAAAAACATACCATTTTAGAATATTTCACTCCGATAAAATCTGGCGATGGCAACTCTCTCAAAAAATCTCACTGAAAATTTCATCTCAATCTCCAATGACCAATAGCCAAAGTCATCACTCCATCATCCATCACAACTCTCTTGTCATCATCAGCACTCAAATCCATTTTCCAAATTTGCTCAGTGAAAATCTCATGCAGATGTGACCGGAGAGAAACATTTTTCATTGGAGGAAATTTTTCACCATGAAGAACGCGTACAAAATCTTCATGCGAAATCCTATTTTTCACCACATTCTTTTTTGTTCCCTTTGCTTTCTTGATTCCTTTTCCCTCATCTATCTTGATGGAATAACATTTTGGTCTCAACCCAACAAATTCACGAATGATTTTGCCTCCTGCTTCATCTTTAAACATTCCTAAAATTTTCTTGTTCTTCCCAACAGGAAAGCCATTTTCTACAGCGAAATGATCTTTCGGGTATGCCGATGTGTCAAACCATTTCTCAACATCTCCAGCAGTGTCAGTGAAGAAATCATCCGTTTCAATCTCCAAAATCAGGGAATCTGTGTCAGAATAGAGAACTTTGACTTTCTCCCACTTTTTTTTCACATAACCATAATGAAATTTGAACATGTGAATTTTGGAGAGATCGAGAATGGCTGCTCCAACAAAAATTGGTTTGTTCAAAATAACTTTTGTTTTCCTCATGTGAATAGCAGCCACTTTCTCTCCAAATTTGGTTGCGTGTTTAAAAAATTTCAAACTCCTTCCATCCAAAACCATTTTCTCTTTATCTTTGAGATTGGGAATCAACTTAGAGAATCCATTTACCTCCAGCAATTCCGGAGCCAAAGGAAAATCATTGTGGAAATCATGCAATTCATCTGGATATTCCAAGTCAACTTCCAGGACACATCCATGACCTTCTGAATCAACAATCCTCTCCCAATTCTTCAAAACTCCTTCACTCAACCATTCAAATCCTCCCACAGGGAGTGGTTCCACCATCGCAGTTGGATAAAGAGAATTTGCATCGAGATAAACGATGAACTTTGATGGTTGGGAAGGATCAAAATCTTCCATGAATTTGTTGTTTGCTCGAGAAAATCTGTGAAAGACTGTGGAAACTCCTCCACGAATTTGTCTTTCAAAAAAACGAACCATTTCTATATTTTCTTCGCAAATCAATTCCAACTCAACTCCTGTCATTTTCAACATAGCATCCCAAAAGAAAGAGGGGGCAGTCAAAAACCATGCGGGGTCCAATAGATAGTTTTCCATCAAAACTTTCCTGAAATTTTCTACAACATCTGCCAGGAGAAAAACATCCGTTTTGAGATAAAGATCGTGATATTCTCCCAGATTTGACATTTCAAATTTTTTCCAGACATTTTCAGCGTGAGCGAAATCTTCATCTGAAATTTCTTCTCCAGACAACTGGGAGAAAAAGGCATCTTTCCCAGGAAGCTCACAATTAAATTTTTCAAATGAATCCATGAATTCATAGGGAAAAACTCCTTTTCTGGAAAGTAAATTAACATCCTCTGGGAAAAATCTTTTCAAGCAATGCAACTCATCTTACCCCAAATTTCCAACAAGATTTGCTAAAGAAGAATTCATAAATTTCAGGGAGTCAACAAAGCGAATTTCATGTTTCAAATCATGTTTTTTTCCCTCTTCATCTTCAAATGTTCCCCAAACAATTTTCAGGGAGAAAGAAACATATTTTTCATCATTGTTTGGGATTGCATCAATCTCTCCAAATTCATTTGTCATGTTTTTGATGAAAAGATGGGAATCATATCCATCCAAATTGTGAATGAAGACTGGAGTGAAATCTGGCACTTTCGCTTGCAAATTACAATATTCATGAGCAGCTCCGCGAAATTCTCCAGTCAGATGACAATGATCAGCAACTTTTTTTTCCACAATCTTTTTCCTGCAAAGCCAACAAATATCAGTTTTCTCAAATGCTTCCTTTTCTCCTTTCTTCCAAAGAATTCTCTTCCAATTTTTTCTCAGCATTGGTCTTCGCACATCATTTAGAATCCATTTCACCTGATCAACTAATTTCTCCAGAAATTCTCTCCCAACATCATCTCCTTCTTTTCCACGAAAGAAAACTGGGGAGAAATCAACCCCAACTCGGCTCACAGGAAGAAAACAAAAGCTGCAGGGAATATGATGTTGAATTTGCGTTGTTTTTTCCCCAATTTGTTTTTCTGTTTTTTTCAAAATTGACTCAAAATCAGCGTAGATGACAAAGGGAACGGTTGTTGCGCATGCCACTTTCTTGAATTTCATGATTGATTCTGCTGGAGGGAGAACAGCTTTCACTCCATCATCCGTGCAAAATTCTTGATGAACATCGAGTGATTCTTTGGAGTTGAATGAATTGAGGCAACCATCACAAACATGCCTTTGGTTTTTGTTCTTAGAATCTTCTCCAAACCACAAACGATTTAAATTATTCACCAAAGCGAAATGTTCATTTTCTCCGCTTTTCAGTTTGAAAAGAATCACATGATTCTCTTTCTTTTCCCTTGCTTTTCTCAAAGTCGCGATGTTCCCCTCAACAACCCCCAAGACATTCACAGAAATGTTATTTTGTCTTTCAAATCGATCAATGTCTCGCCATGAAATGGGGAATGAAATTCCTTCCCAATTGAATTCCTCCTCGCATTGTTTTCTCAACAAAGGAGTTATTCTTTGTGGATTTTTCTCCACTGGATTTTTCCATCTTCCCATGCACCACTTGTAGCATTCATCATCATTTTCATTTTGCATGTTTGTCAAAGCTTTTTTAGCAGCAAGCCAATCAGGAAGTGGAATGAATTTTCCAACAGTCATTTCATCCAGATGAATTTCTAATCTTTCAACTCGCAAGAATCTCCAGTTGCTTCTTCCCCTTTGGAAATTCCGCATGTTTTCCAACATCCATTCATTCATTTTTTTCAGCAATTGTTCCAAGTCAGTTCCTTCAAAAACTTCTTCAACCGGGGAAGAAAAGAAGGCGTCATTTTCAATGGATGTTTCCTCTGCCAAATTATGAGAAATCATTCTGCAAACCAAAACCATTTTCACTTTGAACCCAAAATGTTTCTTCAGAATTGCCATCACATTTCCTGTCACGTTCTTCAAGAATCCTTCTGCCCCATATCCGTCTTTTCCCTGGACAACAAAAGTCGATCCACCCAACCCTGGTTTTTCTTCAATATCAAATTCAGGTTTCTTCAACATCTCTCCAATTTTCGCATTCAACTTCAACAGTTTTTCCCGAGTTCTTTCCTTCAGATTCCAATCAACTCTTTTCTTTATCTTTCCAAACCAATCATTCATTGAATCAAGGGATGACTCAACAACTGTCGAGACTCTTTCTGGAAGAATTCTTTGAATAGCTGATTTCACCGCAGGAAAAGATGTTTTCTTGATGATTTTTCTCTGTGGGTTTTGCAGCTCTTTTTCCAGATCGGCTTTTTTCATCCGGGAGAATCCCACCATTCCTTCCGAACGTGCACGATCTCTTAATTCTTTCAGGGTTGACATTTTGAATGAAAAAAGAAAAAATATTTTTTCTCCATTCAAAAATGAAGTTTTCGATTCAGGAAGAAGGAAAAGAAAAACAAACTTTTTTCACATTCAAAGAAGCCAGTGGAAAAACTGGACTCCCTTCCAAGGTGATTTTCCGAGTTCTCAAATCAGGGAACATCAAGTATTTCAGAAGAGCCGATCAAAAAGTGTTCTGGATTCAGGATGAAGAAGACACACCATTTATTTCGATTGATGGGGAAGATTTTTTCACCGCAGAGGAAATTCAGGAACGATTTGGGTTATCACGCACAGTTTTTTTCAATCAACTCTGCAAGAAAAAAACACATTTTCTGGATTCACAGGAGAAATCTCACGAAGTCACTTGGGCTTCTCCCAGATTGGAGCAGCTTATCCATTACACGAGAGTGAAGGCTGCGGATGAAAAATTTCTTCATGCTCGGGCAAGAAAAGGAGCCTCCAAATTTTCCTTCACCAAACAGGTTGATATGGACACATGCGTTGAAGATTTTCAAGCCACGTTTTGAATTTTTTCTTCATTGGAGAAAAAATGTCAAGTGAAAACAAATCCACTCCTCAGAAAGAGGCTGAAAAAATCAAAGAGGAAACGGACTGGGAAAAAGCGTGTGACGCAGAAAGAAACTTTCAAAAAGCTGTGGATATGGCCACTGGTTTTCTCCCAGTCCGACTGGAAGAGGATCGCAAGTTCATGGAAAAATGGATTTTTCACGATTTAATTTATTTTTTATCTCCTCCCAAAAAATGAATCCCGAGAAAATATCCATCTCCAACTGCTCACTCGGAGACCCCGTGAAAAAATCTTCTGGAAAAATTAATCTCTGCCTTCTCCCCTGCCTCCACATGGACTCACGGTTCAAAGTGAAACTCCAAACCAAATTCAAGATTTTCCTTCATGAGGGTGAATCGTTTTCTATGGGCATCAATATTCCGAGCGAGTTCATTAGTTTCTTCAACAATCTGGAAAAACATTTCAACTCTGCTGCGATGAAAAAGAAGCAGGCAATCAAAGAGATTTCCCCGTCTTTTGCTCGATTTCAGGAGGGAGATTTCATTCTCGTGAAAACTGACAAATCCGAGCAGAAAAAGATTTACGCAAAAATCTATCCCTCCAAAATTCCCACAACGGATTTCTCCTGCAGATTTTGGGAGCTGTGCGCGGATGGGAAGAAAAAACCAATCCTGAGGCAAAAAGAACTCATTGGCGTTCCTCTCCGGGGGCAAGTTGTGTTTTCAATCAAACACCTTTTCTGCGGAAATGTGAAAGCGATCACATGCATTGTGGACGAAGTTTTGGTGGAGAAAATAGTGCAGGCTGCCTCAGAATTCGATGAGTTTGAGGACAAAAATGAGGACGATGAAGTTTGATCTCGCTGAAATCAGGGAGAAAATCTTTTCCAGAATTCAATTCTGGAAAAGGCAGAACTTTTTTTCAGATTTGTGCAGATTCGCAGAATTTGCAATGAGTTGATTCAGTCATCATTTTCTCAAACAATTCAGTTTGTTTTTTCAAATCTGCGGCAATCTCTTCAACCCACTTTTCCAAATTCACATTGCTTTCCATCAGCAGGTCAATGGAATCAATTTCGTCGTCACTTTCACTCAGTTTTTTTCTTTTCGCATTTGAATTTGAAGGCATTTTCTTTCCAATCATTTTTTTCCTCAGGGGAAATTTTCCACTCCGGAAAATGAAAATGAATCCCCTCCGGAAAATGCATTTTGAATTTCAAAACCCCTCCGGAAAAAATGGATTTTTCTGGAGCAGAAAATGCCTTCCAGAAAAAATGGATTTTTCTGGAGCAGAAAATGCCTTCCAGAAAAAATGGATTTTTCTGGAGCAGATATCTATTCCAGAAAAAAAAATGGATTTTTCTGGAGCAGATATCTATTCCAGAAAAAAAAAATGGATTTTTTCTGGAGCAGAAAATGCCTTCCAGAAAAAAAATGGATTTTTTCTGGAGCAGATATCTATTCCAGAAAAAATGGATTTTTTCTGGAGCAGATATCTATTCCAGAAAAAATGGATTTTTTCTGGAGCAGATATCTATTCCAGAAAAAAAAATGAATTTTTCTGGAGCAGATATCTATTCCAGAAAAAATGGATTTTTCTGGAGCAGATATCTATTCCAGAAAAAATGGATTTTTCTGGAGCAGAAAATGCCTTCCAGAAAAAATGGATTTTTTCTGGAGCAGAAAATGCCTTCCGGAAAAAATGGATTTTTCTGGAGAGATATCTATTCCAGAAAAAATGAGTTTTTCTGGAGCAGAAAATGCCTTCCGGAAAAAATGGATTTTTCTGGAGCAGAAAATGCCTTCCAGAAAAAATGGATTTTTCTGGAGCAGAAATCTGCTCCAGAAAAAAATGAATTTGAATTCTGGAAAAAATATCTGCTCCAGAAAAACGAATTTTTGAATTCTGGAAAAAATATCTGCTCCAGAAAAATGAATTTGAATTCTGGAAAAAATTGAATGTCAAAATTCAGGAGGGGAAATGTCAAAATTCCGGAGGTGAATGTCAAAATTCAGGAGAAAGATGCAAACTTCCCTGTTTTTTCAGTTCATTTTCAGCTGGAAAATGGAATTGCAAATGAGAAAAAACCCCCAGTTATTGGTGGGGTTATCAAAAATTTTTCTCAGGAAAAAAAAAAAAAAATTTAAATTCTGGAGCAGATATCTGTTCCAGAAAAATGAATTTGAATTTAAATTCTGGAGCAGATATCTGTTCCAGAAAAATGAATTTGAATTTAAATTCTGGAAAAAATATCTGTTCCAGAAAAATGAATTTAAATTCTGGAAAAAATATCTGCTCCAGAAAAATGAATTTGACCCCCTGAATTCGCCGGAGCACTCCTCCCATATTATTTGGAGGAAAATTTTTTTCCAAATTTTTTTTCCAAATTTAATAAATGAAGGGATGTCCGGGGGATGAAAAATCTCCCCAAACGGATTTTGTGATGAAAAATCACCCCCGAAAACGGATTTTGGGATGAAAATCCTCCGGGGATTGAAAATCTCTCCGGGGTTTGAAAATCTTCCGCTGAAAATCAGCGGAAAATTCAAAGCCAAGAAATTTTTCTGCCCATGTCAGCTAAAACTCAGTTAACTAAATTGGAGAAATGATTGGATAAAATTGAGTTTTATCCAGATAAAATGGGATTTTAATGTGTTATTTCCCCTTTTTCTCAGCATAAAAACTGTTGAATTTTGGAATCCCTCCGGAAAATGAAAATGAAATCCCTCCGGAAAATGAAAATGAAAATGCCTCCGGCAAATGAAACCCCCCCAGAATTTGAATTGAAATCCCTCCGGAAAATGAAAATGGAATCCCTCCGGAAAATGAAAATGAAAATGCCTCCGGAAAAATGGATTTTTCTGGAGCAGAAAATGCCTCCGGAAAAATGGATTTTTCTGGAGCAGAAAATGCCTTCCAGAAAAATGAAAATCCCTCCGGAAAATGAAAATGAAATCCTCCGGAAACTGATTTTGGAATGAAATTTCCGCCGGAGCATTCCTCCCATATTATTTGGAGGAAAATTTTTTTCCAAATTTTTTTTCCAAATTTAATAAATGAAGGGATGTCCGGGGGATGAAAAATCTCCCCAAAAAATAGATTTCAGAACGAAAAAACGCCCACAAAAATGGATTTGGGATGAAAAATCTCCCTGAAAACGGATTTTGAGATGAAAATCTCTCCGGGGATGAAAATCTTTCGCTGAAAATCAGCGGAAAATGGCAATTCAAGAAAACTTTCTGCCCATTTCAGCTAAAACTCAGTTAACTAAATTGGAGAAATGATTGGCTAAAATTAAGTTTTATCCAGATAAAATGGGATTTTAATTTTTTATTTCCTTTTTTTCTCCACATAAAAAATGTCGAAATCAGCAACGCATTTTTCAATCTCCGATGGGAAAAAAACCAAAAATTTCACTTCCATCAATTCAGCGGCAAAAGAATATGGAATCTCAAATTGCGCAATCACAAATGCATTGAAAAAGGATAACTCAACCATCACCCGGAGGTCGGACAAGAAAAAATTCTTCCTCGGCGAACCAAAAGCGGAAGATTCACAACTTTCTTGCGAAATCGATTTTTCTTCACTCCCAATGGATGAGGAATGGTTTGAAAAATTCAAGATCGCTGTTTCATCTTTTGATGAACTTTGTCGAATGATTGCGAATAATTTATTCGCGGATGAAGATCTCGAATTGGACTGGAAGAAAAAAGAATGCCAATACAATGGTGAAACCGTTTGCTTGATCAAAATCATTTCCATTATCTGCAGGGTGGCTTTTCAAGTGAACAAAGAGAAAGCTCTAGCAGAACTGGAGGAGAAGATGGGAAAAAAAGATTTTCAACCCTTGAAACGATTGTCATTTGTCCCATCTTTGAGGAAAAATGAAAGAACATTTCACGTTGACATATTCAATAAAATCAGGAAATTCAAGTGATTTTCCCCTGATTTTTCATTTCCGGGAAATGAAAACTCAACCCTCAAATTTTTTCTCCCATTCAGCTTCAAACTTTTCTAAATCCAACCCCAAATCAATCACAATCCCATCAATCGCTTCCATTGAAAACAAAAATTCAGCTCGATCAAAATTTCCTCCCCGCAAAGCGAAGCGCAAATCACTCAATGTTTTTTCATAGGTGGTGAAAGCGAACTTCGCCATCTCAATTTTGCTTTTCAGATTCTTCATTTCATTCGCGGTTTTCAAAACTAATCCCGCTCCTGAAATCACTCCCAAAACGATTGGGTTCAAAGTCGCGGCTCCAGCAATCGTCCCGATTGCAACCAGGCCGGAAGAGGTCAAATTCATGAGCAGATTCATTTTCTTGAATCGGCCATGCGCTCGTTTGAGACACCAAAATCTTTTGTGATAAAATCGAAAAAGTTTTTTGATCTCTTCCAGTTCTTCTTCCCGAATTGCGGGGTGGATGTGATTGAAAGCAAAAATGCTTTGTTTTCGCTTCATTTTTCAGGGAGAAATCATTTTTCAATCAGAATTGTCGCTTTTGCTCTTTGAATGGCATTTCCATCCGAGAGAGCCAGATAGAAAGCTTCTTCCTGCCCAACATGGAGATTGAAGGTGAACTGCAGTGAACCAAATGAATTGGTGGAAGGTCTGACTGCTTTCCGAGTGATGCTATCTCCTTGAACAACACTTGTCATGATGATGGTTGCTCCACTCACTGGGGTGGAACCGCGTTGAAGAATGAAAACCGTGACATTCAAAATCCGGAAGTCAGATCCAAATTGTTGCCAATAATTTGTTTCATCTTCCTCTTCATTTGGGAAGATCAAACAATCACCGTGTTTTCCTTTCACAAATCTTGCAAAAATGAAGTGTTTTGACGGGCGAAGCGGCAAATTCAACAAGTTGTGGCCATTCAAATCCAAGTCAGCCTCCATGACCATCTTCCCCGCTTGGAAAACGAAAGGGGAATCGAAGACGCTGCTTTCAACATCAGGTTGGGAACCAGCAATGCCATATATGATCAGATTTGCATTTCCTTTTTCGGCTGCTTCGGCAGTTCCTCTCCATTTCAAATCCAGGAAAATGAATTCAGGTGGGGAAATCCTCCATTTGTGCATGTGGATGATGGATCTGGAATACCCCGAAAACTTCTTAGTTGATTGCTGATTTATATTCAGACTTGTGCTCACAACGTTGACGCTCACGCCATCCATTGCCGCGGGGAAGAATTCCACGCACACGGTGTATTCTCCCTCTGGTAATTTGTACATATTGAATCCAAGTCTCCCAGAGTATTCATTTAAAAGATCTTTTGTGATTTCCAAGTCATAAGCCTTCTTGTTGAAATGATGCGGCGAATCTGGAAAATCACTTATCCCAGTCACTGTCATATGATGTTCAGAGCTGGATTCATCCACATATTCCATCGTGTGGGCTACCACACCTCCTATCTGATTATCCACATAAGATTTTGGCGTGGGTTGTCGCTTCAGAGTTGGCGTTAAGATGTTGTTGATTTGTTGCGAGTTCATATCCAGGTTTCCGGTCATTGTCCCGCCTTCCAACGAAAGTTTTTTCGCGGATTGGGCATCCACATATCGCATATTTGCGCCCTGATCGGCAACTTCGGGATCTTTCACGTTAAAAATGGTGTGATTTCCCATATCCAAAGCCGTCTCCATTGGAAACGTCTCTTTGCGGCTGAGAAAGATATTTTTGGCGTCATTATAAGAAACCAGGTTGTTATAATGCGCTCCCAAATCATGCCATGTTTGCTGTTTTGAGTTTTTCACGTTGAAAAGTTCTTTTAAATCAATATCCTTCGTGACTTCATGAGTGTGAGCCGGAGCATCAGGGTGGAATTTTTTCAGAGTGACCATATTCACCGCTGACAAATCCTGGTTTTCATCAGTGTCCAGATTGACGATCAATTTGCGATTCATTTCTATTTCCACGGGGTTGATGAGTTTTTGTCCCCTGAGATCAAGATCCCCAGTCATATGGGAAGACCCATCCACCTGGAGAGAATCTGCTCGCAATTGCGTTGCAAGTGTGTCAACTTGGTGTTTGGTAATTGCATCCGAATTCCCCGTTCCTTCAGCGATATTGGTCATTTTTTTGTTTTGAAGATCGAAGTCTCCTGCTGGCGTCAGCTTGAAACCAACTCCTGGCAATCCATCTTTTCCATCTAGTCCTCCCTGGGAGGTGCTTGTTTCAGACAGCAATCCATTTGAATAACTCATTTTAAATGCTTTCATCAAAGTTTTTGGCAATGAATTTCCTCGGCTTATCCACATACAGGAAAGAGAACGGATCATGCGTTGCTTTCCGATAATCTTCTTTGCTGACATTGTTCTCCCTGCAGATCGCCGTAATTTCTTTGTTGCTTGGGAATTCGAAAATGCAAAAATGCGAGCAATTCAAGCGGATATCTTTTGGTGTTCCGAAATAACTTTGCGAAAGATAAATCACAGAACATTTCTTGTGCCTGCCCTGAATGAAATAATCAATCAATGGCTTTTGGTTTTTTTCGGAAACAAAATCATCGAAAACAACCAGCTTTTGATTCTCCCGACAATTCAGAAACTGGGATGATTTCATCCGGGGATGCTTCCACAACGTCATACCCCGCTTCTTTGCTGAATGGGCGAAATGTTTTCAGCAGATGTTGATATTTGGTTTGGTCAAGATTTTTCGCATAGAGGAAGATTTTATCGTAGAAGAGCAGCGGGCGGAGGATCATATCCAGGAGAACATTTGTTTTCCCCGATCCTGAAGGGCCACAGATCAACATTCTGAAAGTTCGATCCGGCATGAAAAGGTGAAGTTGTTTGAAATTTGTGATTGGATCCTGACAATCATAATTTGGAATCTTCATTTTATTAATGAACATGACGTTCTACATCTTGTTCTTTATCTTGTTCTTCATCCAAATTCATGTTTCTGGGATATAAAATGAGTTTATTGAAATGGCAAGAAATGGCCAAAAGCAAATCTGCTTTGGGCAAAAAAATCAACTTTGTTCACAATGCTATCACCCAGAAAAAGTTGGGCGAAGAGACAAGTCAAATCGGACTTGAAAAAATGTTCAAACCAGTCACATCGAAACTGGATGAGGTGATTGAGTCGAATTTGGGGCCGCTTCGGCCACTTCCCCGGAAAAAGAAAAAAGCCAAACCGGCGGAGATTGATTATCTCCCCGAAGTCGACGACCCATTTGAAGATATGGATGTCGAAGGCCTGTTTGATGAAGGTGCAGCTGCGCCGCTGCAAGCAGAAAAACAAATCCGCCCACCTCCCCCAACATATGAAGAAGTTGTGGCAGAGATAGGGGAAGATCCTCCTCCCGCTTATTTTGCAGACGCAGAGGAACCAGTGGAAGATACTAACCCTGACGCTCATCCAGGTGGAGATGAAGCCAATCAAATCTTGGATAGCTTGGACCTCACGAATTATGATACTGTGGAGAAAACCCTCCAGGAGCCAAATATCACAAATAAAAAGAAATCGAAATATCTCCTGAATCTTATCTCCATTGCAAACTTCCGCAGAAATCAGTTGAAAGGCTACAAATCATCCTGGTCCAAAAAATTCAAGAAAGGGGAAATAACCGAAGAGCAAAAGAATTTGCAACATCAAAGGATAAACCGCTCATTCCAAGCTTTGAATGCTTACATAGACTATTATTCCCAGCAAAGTCGACGTCTTGGGCAGTTTGGCATGGGAATCAAGCGCAGGAAGCGGAACGCCTGGGAGCGGAGCGAGCAAAAAGGCGGCGCCATTCGTTTTTTCTCCAACCCCGCAGATCTCCTCCAGAAACTTGAGGTCATCGTTGGCTCCATTCTTGCTGGGAATACGAATGCGGGCATCAGAAACACTGGAGTTGGCATTCTCGATCTTCTCCTGAAAGAAAACGCCATCAATCGTTCCCAGCATGAGAAGCTTTTCAGAAAGTATTTCAAGCCCTAAAATGGAAATCGAAAGAGAAATTGTCCTGTCATCCTTTTCCGTCAAGACTGGGGGAAACAAACCAGAAAATTTCACAACAAAATTCAATCGACCCATTATTTTGGATCCAAATTCCCAATATGTTGTTGGGTTGAACAGAATTATCAATATGAGTTTTACGTGGTATAACATCAATGCGGCATTGAAAAATCAGCTGATCAGATTCAGCTCTGACGGTGGGAAAACATTTTCCGATATCACCTTTCCCGCTGGGGTTTGGGATTATTCCACTTTGAATGCGGCAATTCGAAACGCAACAGGCCCCCTCGCAGGATCCACCCCAGGAAAGAATGAAAAATTCCCAATCAATCTTGCTTTCTCTCCCACAACTTTCAGAGTAACAATCACGCTGGAAGCAAACTGGCAACTTGATCTCGAGAAATCCAACTTCGGCGATCTCGTTGGTTTCGATAAAAAGATTCTGAAAGACAAAGTCAACATTGGCCCCAGAGTTCCAAACCTCAGTCAAGATACTGATATGTTGAACGTTCATTGCGATCTCACAAGTGATTCGCTTGTGAATGGGGAAGAGAGCGATATCATCTTCTCCTTTTCCACATCTGTTCTGCAGGCCTCCTATAGTTTCACTTTGGAACCCATGAGAGTGATGTTCAGCCCTGTGAATAAAAACAGAATAAGCTCCATTCGGATCTGGATCACTGATGGGAAAAGGCGGGTTGTTGATTTGAATGGAGCTGATACAGCGTTCTCGCTTATCTTGAAAAAACAAATAAAATGAAAAGTTATGAATTCTCTCGTTTTTTCCACCCCCAGCTGGGGCGGTTTGTCCTCCGGCACAAAGGAACAGGTTTGATTGTAGACAATATTTTCAAACCAATGAGGAAGATCGCATCAGTCGTCTTCAATAAATTCGCGAAACCCATTGCGAAAAAAGCATAGGAATCAGGAATTTCTCACGCTGGGGATAAACTCGGCAAAAAAGCAGTTGAAAAATCTGGTGATTTGATCATGAAAAAGCTGGGAAATATGAGAAAGGGGAGCAAAAAACCGCCAGCTCGGCCACAATCAGCCCCTGCGTCAACCTCCGGAGCGCGACCGAAGGGAGAAAGTTCTGATGCCATATTGAACAGGTTGATCTCTGGGCAAGGAATTCGAAAAAGAAAAAAATGATTTAAAATGGCTTTTCGATCGAATGAATATCTTCAAAGAAATGAATTAGTGCGCTTCCAGCTGGATGACACAATCCGGGCTCCAGCTAATGGGCAACATCAACAAAAAAGTGGTTATAAATTCACGATTAATGACCGATCCGCATTCTATGATTGGTATAACGCTTATTTCGAGGTGCAGTTTCAACTCCAGAAATTAGCAGACGGCGCTGGGTATGCCGCAGCTGACAGAATCACAGTGATCAATGGCGCTCATTCCCTGATTAATCACCTGAAGATTAGTTCTGCGGGAAAGATTGTTTATGAGACTGATAATCTGCATAACGTTACTTTTATTAAAAATTTGCTAGAATACTCCGATGACTTCAGCAGATCAGTCGCCAAGAACAGTTTCTGGTATTTGGATACTGATGCAACAACCGCTAATACGAATCTTGGATTTGAAGCTCGGCGGGTGCAATCTCAAGCAGTGGCAAACGATGGAAACGGCGGTGCAAAGAACATTAACACAATCATTCCCCTGAATCGCTTTTCCTTTTTCGAAGAGTTGGAAGATAAGATGCTTGTGCCCATGCAGCTGCAATTTGAGATTAAGCTTCAACAGGATAATGAATTAATTCATATGGCTAATGGCACTGATGCTGGAAGAGTTGTCGTGAATAGGTTTTTGCTTTGGGTCCCCAGATTGACACCGAAAGATTCTCTTTATGACAAATTTGTCAGTTCATTCCTGAAAGAAACACAATGGAAATATCTGAGGGAGATGTATTCCGAATCAGCTCCTACGCAGTCATCAGGATTCTTCCAGATATCCGCAAGTATTGACAATGGTAAGCATATTTTTGTTTATCTTAAAAGAACCAATGATGCCGCTAAAGAAGAAGATAGCCCTTATCTCATGGACACCTTCAAGCTGAATGAGGCAGATGCAAACTCATCCTTGTCGAACTGCCGGCTGGAATATGGAAACGGAGTTTTCTACCCGGAAACAGAGTATGACAGTGAAAGCAAAGTGAGGATTTTCCAGGATGTCATGGCTTATGCAATGAGGAAAAATGATTTTAACACTGGGACACAGTTGAATCTGGCCAATTTCAAGTCTCTTTTCCCGTTGATCTATTTCGATCTGACTTATCAAACTGAAAAACCAACAAGAGATCCCAAACAGTTGATATTCAGATATCGATTGAACGCAGATGCAGCGGCAAACTTCAATGTACATGCGATAGTTCTCTATGAAGAAGAAGTGAAAATCGATAAGATTGGAAATGAGCTGGTTATTGTGTGACGTGTGATCTGTGAAAAACATATCTTGTCATTTAAAATGACAACATATCACCCATATAAAGTAAATCTGTCGGAAGGGCAAAAAAGCAAGCTTGGAAGAGCATTCAAAGCAAACTGCGCTATCACCCTGAGGCTGAAAAAAAATCAAACACGCGGAAATGATGAACTGATGCTGACAGTCAATCAAAAGAACCGAATTGCCAAAGCCGCATCTCAGGGAAAGGGAGTTGAAATCAAGATATCAAAAACGCAAATCCAAAAAGTGATGAAGCAAGGCGGAAGTCTTTTCTCTGCTATTGTTCCCCTGGCTCGTTCCCTGGCACCCACCCTGGCAAAGACACTTGGACTGTCAGCATTGGCTGGTTTGGCGAGTGAAGGAGCGAGTCAAGTCGTGAAAAAAATAAGCGGGAAGGGAGCGCAGCGAGCGAAGCGAGCCGAGGCGAAGCCGAGAACGGGGGGGTTTCTCATTCCCCAAGATAAAATTCAGAAACTGATTGACAATAAACATTTGTTGACAGATAAGCAGAAACAGGATATTTTGACTGCCCTGAAATCAGGAGGACAACTGACGATAAAACCATCAGCAAAACAATCTGGTGGATTGTTGGGAACTGTGCTGGCTTCCATTGGAATTCCACTGGCGCTGGACATGGTGAAAAATTGTTTGGGAAGGGAGCGCCAAGAGTTGGTCGCCCCAAAGGAAAAGGCGCTCCTAGAGTTGGGCGCCCAAAAGGAAAAGGCGCTCCTAGAGTTGGGCGCCCAAAAGGAAAAGGAGCACCAAGATTGGGCACTCCCTTCCAACGCCCGCCTCCATTCATCGGAACCTGGGGACGAAAAATTGGGATGGGAAAAAAATCCAAAAAAGGAACGGGACTTCTGCTGGGATCGAAAAGTCCATTCAACAATATCCCAGTTCTCGGGGCGATTCTTTGAAACCCAAATTCGTGAACAAACCACTGAGCAACCTTGATCTTCTCCAGTGGATTGATTTTCTGAAAATTCCCAATTTCAAAGGGATTTTCGCCAGGGATGAAGCCATGCCCCGAGAGCACAGCCCCTGCATCATCAATCTTGATTCGCTTGAAAATGCCGGAACTCACTGGGTGTGCTGCGCCCCCGGAGATCGTGCCCTGTGGTATTTCGACTCTTTTGGGATGGGATTTCCCCAGGAATTCAAAAGTTCCAAACCGGTGATTTGGAACAGCAGTCAGTATCAAAACATCAACAGCGTTCTTTGAGGGTATTATTGCCTGTTTTTCCTCCATCAATGGTCGCAGGGGAAAGATTTCTATGATATTCTCAAGCCTCTCAGTCTGACTGACTCAGGGGAGAATGAGAAATTCATAAAAGAATATTTCGATTGAAAATGAAATCATATTGCGTGAAGGAAAAAAAACAAACTGAATGCAAAAGTCCATCTGGTTATATGACCGCGAAAAATGGTAGAAAAATGTTTTTCTGCCATTGCGCTTCCTGCGGAATCAAAAAAACAAGATTTGTGAAAGCGAGCGGAGCGAGCCGCAGAGCGAAATCGGGAAACTGAGTCGGCCCTCACAAGGTGAGGGCATTGGTGAACTTGCGCTGACTGGCGTCGCGCATGCGCTGCCTTGGTTGGGAAAAAAGACAGTTGAAATGGGTCGTTATGGGGCCAGTGAATTATTGCGAAACAAAAACGCTCAAAAGAAAGCATTGGATTTTGCCCTGGACAAGATGAAACCATTTCTTGCCAAAACCTCTGCTGATATGATGAATGAGCTGTCCACGGCGATCCGACCAAACAGAAAATATAAGACAGATCGAGCAGATTTGGATGGCGGTGCTTTAGATGTTCATTCCCTGATTGGGAAGCTGCCAAGACCAAAGAAAGGTTTCACTTTGCCTGGACATAATTATACCGGCCCCTGGAACCCATTGGAGAAACAAGTCCGATTCGATGAAAATGGAAAGATTCTCGAAATTATGCAGCAGCCCACAGGAAAAACAGACGCAGTTGCTATGCAGCACGATGTGGATTATTCAGTCTGCGCGAAGGAAAAGAATCCGCGCAAATGCAAGAACGAAGCAGACAGGAAAATGGTTGCCGCTTTGGATGCCATTCCCTGGAAAGAAAGACAGTGGGGTCATGCTTTGGCGAGAAACACAATTCAAGCAAAACAAAAACTGGGCCTCGGTGCCCCAAAAAACGGGAAAAGATTTTGAGTGAAGGTCGGTGGGCTCAAAATCTGGCAATCGAATTACACCGGCCAATCAGGCGGCGCTTCCCAAAGAGGCGAGTCATTGCGTATGGGATTGACAACATCTGGGCGGCTGATCTGGTCGAGATGGGGAAATTTTCGAGGTGGAACAAGGGAATCAGATACCTGCTGATGGTGATCGATGTTTTCTCAAAATTCGGATGGATTCGTCCCCTGAAAGACAAACGAGGTCAAACAGTCGCTGATGCTTTCCGAGATGTATTCAAGGGGCGAAAACCGAAAATGCTCTGGACTGACAAAGGGTCTGAATTTTTCAATGGAATAATGAAGGCCCTCCTGAGCGAGAATGGGGTAAAATTGTATACAACGGAAAATCAAGAAAAGGCATCTGTTGTTGAGCGCTGGAACAGGTCTTTTAAGGAGAAACTCTTTAAAATGTTTAGCGCGAACAACAATACAATATACTGGGACAAACTTGGCAAATTACTGGATGAATATAACCACCGTTTTCATTCGAGCATTGCCATGACTCCCGCAGAGGCGAGCAAACAGGAAAATGAGAGGCAGGTGTTCGCTAATTTATACGGAGATTTAATTTATGCTAAACACAACCCGGCAAAATTCAGGGTTGGCGACAGGGTGAGAATTTCAAAGTTTAAACGAAAGATATTTGACAAAGGTTTCACCCCGAATTGGACAGAGGAGATATTTGTGATTGACGAAATAAAGAACACAAACCCTCCGACGTATAAATTAGTTGATCTGTTGGGAGAAAACATCACTGGATCATTTTACGAGGCAGAACTTCAAAAGACAACGCAAGATGTGTTTCGAATTGAAAAAGTTATTCGCCGCGATAATAAGCGAAAACTCGCGCTTGTAAAATGGAAAAGTTACCCTGACAAATTTAATTCTTGGGTTCCATTGAGTGATGTGGAAAAGCTTGGTGTCTAACACGTTAGACACAAAAAATATTCCGCTGAAAAAAATTCTGGAAAAAAATATTCCGCTGAAAAAAATTCTGGAAGAAATATTCCGCTGAAAAAAATTCTGAAAAAAATATTCCGCTGAAAAAAACATTCCGCTGAAAAAAATTCTGAAAAAAATATTCCGCTGAAAAAAACATTCTGCTGAAAAATTCTGGAAAAAACATTCCGCTGAAAAATTCGGGAAAAAACATTCCGCTGAAAAAATTCTGGAAAAAATATTCCGCTGAAATCTGGGGAAATATTTTTTGACTAAAAAAATATTCCGCTGAAAAAAACATTCCGCTGAAAAATTCTGGAAAAAATATTCCGCTGAAAAAAATTCTGGAAAAAATATTCCGCTGAAATCTGGGGGAAATATTTTTTGACTAAAAAAATATTCCGCTGAAAAAAATCTTGGGGAATTCCATTTATTCCCCCGAAAAACTGTCTAACGCGTTAGACAAAATTATTCTGTAAATCTCTTCTTGTTCATGATGGCGAAAAACACGTTAATCACTTTTCTGAAGTTTCATTTTTATGCAAGACGCGTCTTGCATAAAATTAAAGCCAAAGCTATAGTAACCATATGTCAACAATGCTTTTAGGGAAAACCCCCTTTCAAGAATATTCTACATTAATATTCACAAAGTCTGTTATTTCAAAACACCGCTTAGCATCGCTTCGCACGGCTCGGCTCGCTCGCTTTTTTTTCTTTCAATTCCCGGTGGATTTCCCAGAGAAGACCGCTTTGCTTTTGGAGTTCCTTTTTGAGAATCTTGTGTTCCTTTTTGAGAATATTGTGTTCCTCCTGGAGATTGGCAAAAGATTCAAAAAGTTTTTCAATTTCATCGTCTCCCCACTCCTCTTCCTCAGCTTCCTCCATCTCCGAATCAGAGACAATGAATTCCTCGTCAGAGGTTGTTGGGGTTTCATCTTCGCTTCTTGTTTCTTCCTCTGAGCATGTAGAACAATCTTCATGGTCACTGGCTTCGCTCGCGTCGCTTCGCTCGGCTTCATTGGAAAATGCTTTCTCAAGATCCATTTTATTTCCAATGACATTTTTTGAAGATTGTTTGGATTATTTTTTCTTGTTCCGCCCGTCTGGATGGGAGTTTGAGCAGTTTGAAATCATCTTCATTTGGATTGAAACCGTTCTTCTTCAACAAAGCGAAAAGAACTTGATGACAATTGAGAAACTTGTTTCTGCTGAGATGAAGGTCATTATATGCAAGTGAAAAATATTTAAAGTCGTCAATGAGGAATTTTTCCAGGTGTTCATAATCATTTCCGTCGTGACCTGTTATGTGATTAAAAATTGAGTGGTCGTTACCATTGACTTTCCACTTGGAAACTTTGACGAAATCCCGGACTTTTTTTCTTGTGATTTCGCCACGGGGAATTTGGGAGAGAATTTGTTCTTGATAAAATTCGAGATCTTTGAGTGGAATTTGATTTTTCCCCTGATTTTTGCGGATGATATTTTTGAAATGTTCCAGTCTGGGATTTTTGGGAGAATGCCATGTTGTGCGGATTTCTCGAATAATTTCAGGCGTGAAATCGATTTCTTCTTCTTCAGAATCAGACATTTTCTTGCCGGAAGAGATTTTCCCCCCTTTGGGAAAAAATTCCACCCAGATTTTCCCAGAGTGGAATTTTTTTTTTTGCCATCGCCGGCGACAGAATTTTCCTGAAGTCATCCAGAGTGAAATTTTCTCACCAAAATGGTATGTTTTTTTGTGGTCAATATGAGGGGAAAAAAAGTAGTAGATATAGAAGAAGGGTTCTGGCACACTTTCAAATACGTAGCAAGTTAACACAAAACAGAAATTGACGTCAGTTGACGTTCAATTTAGCAATACATGAGATGATTGATTTTCTGCTCGTTCGCATACGTAAAACAAAAACAAGTCAATTAACATGTGTTATGTTAAATTTAACAAAATGAGGAGGAATTTGATTTTTAATATTTTACGTTCGCGAACGAACAGAAAATTGGGGAACGACAATCATTTTTTGTTGTTGTTGAATTTAACATAAAATAAAATAAAATTCTGTTTTGTGTTAACTTGCTACGATTTTGAAAGTGTGCCAGAACCCTTCTTCTATATCTACTACAGACGACTTAGCCCCAAAGGTTCTACATAAGGTTCAGTCTCCCATCACAACAGTTACTGAAAGAAAACTTTTACTGATCTGTTAACCAACTATTTCCATTTTACCCCCTTATCGTCTAAACTCGGCCTTATTTGAACCTTGGTTGATAGAACCTATAAGATCAACAATATATGGATGGATTTTCGTGAGGGCATCAAAAAACTGATGTTAATCCTACACAAAAATCTTTTCCCCACTTATGCAATAGAGAGGATCATTAATCAGTACATTACTAGAACCCAGACCTCCCTTCATAGCCTCTCTCCGGATCCTCCCCCTAATCCAACACAGTACTACAAACTACCTTATGTAGGCCCCTTTTCCAATGTAGCCCTGAATAGAATACGTAAACTGCTAAGACGTTATTTTAACAATATTGACATTAAGTTAGTTTTTTCCTATTTCAAAATGTGAAAGACTCCGTCCTAACTGAGCTCCGCTCACACGTTGTCTACAACTTTTCTTGCGCAAGGGGTAGTGTTTGTTACGTTGGTGAAACTAGCCGACACCTCTCGACATGCATCCGCGAGCATTTAAGTTAGGGATAGGTCCTCTCACATTTTCCAACATCTACAACAATCCGAAGAATGTCGCAGGTTGTGTTTCGATATTTTTTTTAAAATTCTAGATCATTGCACCACTAAATATCAAGTTAAGATAAAAGAGCGCTAAATATTCACTGGGAACAACCTTTTTATTCCAGTGTTGTAACATTTATTCATTTTTTCCCCTTTTGTCACGCCCCTTTGTTTTCTTTGGTAATTAGTTCAAATTCTTTGCAATTGTTTGTAAATATTTGCTTTTGTTATTGCTGTGATAGCCTCATTATAAAATTTTTGTAACTTCTTTGTGGCTCATTTGCAACTGACGATGATCGAAGATCGATCGAAACATGTCTTGTTTAAACATTAAAATAGTTGTCCAGTCTTTTTTTTTAGTGTTTTACATCAACACGCTTTAATTAATCCTAAAGTAACAGCACCACTGCGAATTCACCACTGTAACGTAGATATGTAGAAAGAGCTAATCAAAGGCTCCTATGAGCCAACTCCTGAATACGAAACGCTATAAATAGAAGATTCTTCACCCAAAATATCATAGCGACAGAACGTTTTACATGAGGCTTATGTTATTTATGCAAATATATAACACGACATTGAAACGTTGTGTTAAACTTTTTTCGCTCATTTTTAACCCGTGAATACGCGCATGCGTAATGAACGGGTTATCGGTAACGAAGACAGATATGCAAATGAGCACTCACTCGCTCACTCACTCCATCCATCAGCTGTAAACCTGTGACGTAATGCTTTGTTACGAATGCGTTTTGTAACAAGAGCAACGGGAATCCAGCGATAACAATGACAAATTTGTTGTAAAAGAATATAAACAACAATAAGCTAAAAGATGTTTCGCATTTGGAGTCTTAATGCAACATTAAAATCGCCAGTAAAAGGATTTTTCAATCGAGACACACTACACGTTTTGATCTGTATCTTCCTTGAAATAATAAAATATAACAATTACAATGACATAGTCTGATGTACATGTAGCTCAGTCGTATAATCATTTCTCTTGCAACCGGGAAGATGCTGGTTCGAATCCTGATTGTGACGCCTTCTTTTTTTTTTCTTTTTTTTTCCTTTTTTTTCGAACACGTTATTATGAAAGTGATGTACTGTTTTTTCTTAGCGTTGAAGTCGTTCAATTAAAAAGAAAAAAAATGATGGAACCGTGTTTATAAAAACATAAGCTTGCCGCAATATTACGTTACGTGTTCAAGCTCGCGGTACAAGGTTCAAGTGATCAGCTACTATGCAAATTCTATACACTTTTAGTTCTGTACACATATATCGTTCCATCTTTAGCAACAATTATGCAAACTACTTGATTCGATAAAAATAACGCAAATTCCTTTAATACTTCTTTCGTAAAGGAAAAACGTCCCGTAACGGAACTTTTTTTTGATTTCTTTTTTGCGTTTGTCAAAAATCCTTACAGTTAATTTTTTTAAAAAAAATATCGAACTGTGTCAGTGTGAAAACATAAGCTAACCGAAATATTGCGTTGCGTGTTAGTATTTTTTATTCAAGGGTTGGCTCTTAGGATTCTTAGTGATTCGAATATTACAAAAATAATTGTACAGGAATTTCCCCTCAATCAAAGGTCGGTTTATTTGACTCCTGTCGTAGCTTTTTTATCTGTGTTTTAACAGTCCTCGTTGCATAAATTTGTATACCTGGACAAGCCTTCTGTTGTTTGTCTGAAGTGTTTTCTGATATCCAACACGCAAAAGCTATCAAATAATTTATAAGTATAGAATCTCCGCACATTAAGTCATCCACCGATCACTTTTATTACAAACAGCGGGTATCCTGTCACCGCTTCCAAATTTGCAAATGTAGTCTGAGAAAAAATGCGCCCTTCAAATGCGTCATGCGAGAGAAGCCTAAAAAGCCTGAGGTAAACGTTTGAAAAACTCGGTCTAAGCTCTTTGTTGTTTCACAGAGCTGTCAAAGAATTGACCAGTAAACAAATTTTAAACATTGCATCATCCAGCTTCTTTCATTTCAAACAATACGTATTTGTGTCACGCTGAGACATTTCAACTTTTACAAATGTCAGCGAAACTTCACACATTTTAAATCAACATGTACCGCGTTGTAGCGTTTTCCTAAGTCTTAAGTTCGCAGATCGATTTAAACTTTCCAGGGCTTGAAGCCCTAGGCACTGGTCAGCGGAATTACCAAACAACATTTACAGCCATCTATTGCTGACGTCATTGTTTACATTTTGCTTCATTAGCATACAAGTCTGCATAGAGAAGGCATAATCTTAAATACGAATTGACTTCCAAAGTTAAAAGAGCTTGTTAAACTTAGAAATCTATGCAATTTTCAGCTTTTTCATGCAATATTTCAGGAAATATCTGCTATGCAAAATTGTTGGGTGGCAAAAGTGCTAATACATGCATTCTATCCATACATTCTTCGTAAAATTTTGAGTTTTTAATACAGCACTGCATGAAGTGTATCAAGTATATTGGGCTCAAATTTTCAGAGAAAGCTAATTGTGCTATATGCCCTTTCAATTTTCAGAGTTGATTTTTTTGTAGGTAGGTTAGAGAACGAGGCGCAAATGCTAATGAGGCAAAAATGGTAAACAAAGATTCCCCTATAGCTCGTTCAACTTCGAATATTCATGAGTCAAAAAGGATTACTTTCAAAATTACCAAAAAAATTAAACTACTATAATCGTATCTTACCTGCTGGTGAATACCGGTGGATTGTCATTGACATCAGTTATGATAATGAATATCTCGGTGGTTGTTGAAAACTTTCCATCCGTTGCGTTGATACGTAGGGTCACTTCACTGGTGTTCTCACGATCCAGGTTTCCAATGACAGTAATATTGCCGGATGAAGCATCAATGGAAAACTTTTCCCCATACTCACTTGGTAGCAAAGAGTAAGTTATAATGGAGTTGTTGCCATAGTCTGCATCCGTAGCTTCTAATTGGAATATGACAGTGCCATTTGCCACGTTTTCCTCAACAGATATGTTAGTTCTATAATCGAAAGTGAAATAGGAAACTGTTAAACCTTAACACCAGATGAACATACTTCCTGATTTCCAGCTTAAGCAAACTTTATTCTAACTTCATCACAAACAGGAGTAATAATATAAGGTAAATATAAAGTCACAATCGCTGCTAACAAGGTTAGAGCTTACAGCGGTTACCAATAACACACGACCCACCGCCTTCAAAAGTGGCGGATATAGTTGAGTTTTAGTGGACTTCAATCAAAGAAAAGCCGTTAAAATTATTTTGGATTCTGACAGGATTTCAAGCAAACAGAGCTAAAAATCGACAATTTTACCAGCAAAAAGAATGTAAAACTTATCAAAATTTATTTCCATCCCACCAAGTTTACACCCCTCACATTTGGGTAGGGATTCCAAACTCTTCGCCAGTAGCCATTTATACATTCTGGTGAAGAGAGCCAGCTATGCGAAGTAGTGTCTTCCACAAAGATATGCCATAAAATAGCAGGGAAGACCTTAAGTTCTCATGCCCAACGCGTTTTACAGCTACACCACCAAGCTTCCACCGATTCAACAATACAGGTTCTTAACAATTTTAACCCCTTTGCTTTCAAACGCGGCAAGATCGAAATAAAAACAAACATATAAACTTCACTTTGCAAAAGTCAACGAACCAACAACGGAATGAGTATGCAAGTCCAGTTTTAAAAGATGTTTGAAAGTGGACAGTCGTCGCAATGGCATATGAATTTCAATAAGCATAAATAACTACGTTTTTGATCGTATCTTACCGGCTGGTGAATATCGGTGGGTTGTCATTGACATCAGTTATGATAACTGTTATGTTAGCTGAGGTTGTTTTCTTAGTGTCCTGATTGGTGGCAATGAGGGTCAGCTGATACAATTTCGTAGTCTCGTAATCAAAAGGGATTTCATTTCTCAAATACATATTTTCTTTTGATGCTACTCTGGAAAGCACAAAAGTGTTATTGGTGTTTCCTGTGAACAAAAGAAAGAAGATGAGAGTTACAAACCTTTGTTCTTTCTTTTAATTCGTTATAAAGCAACCAAAAGCAACTGTAATGAGGTTTTTTTGTTTATAAAAAGGCTTTAGAATAAACCTCAAACGTCACTCCGATGAGCAAAGCTTGAAAAAAAAATATTGTGGTTAGCCTTATCAGCACAGTATCTTGTACACACCTTTAACAATCACGAGAGAAACGTTGGCAGGTCTGCGTTGTTTGGTCAAAGCACTGAACGTCAGCTCAATGGAAACGTTACTGTCTTCAGAAGCAGTGAACTCTTTGCTCTCAAACTGAGGTCTGGTATCTACAACAACAAAAACAGCAACAACAACGATAAAATACAAACACTTAAAAAACACTTAAAAAACCACGATCCAAATATGCAGCATAATTAAAACTGGATAATAAGCAATAGGATCCGAACGACCAATGAAAGCTTTAGTAGCTTTCATAAGTGAAGTGTCGTATTAAATATACTGGCATTTTAAACAATGTCGTAAGTTTGGTCCACTTGAGGACTTGAAACATGCTTGTCGGAATTAAGGAATAGCGGTGGCGTCTTTAGATAAATTGATCACAGGCAAAACAGGAATAGAAGCCAGAGACTGTATAATAATACTAATTCAGGTTCTAATGATCATCATTAGTTCCAATTTCTTATTCAACGCGTTTGTAAGCTTATAAGGGGAAGGAACTTGTTCTTTGTTCGACTTATACATCCAAATGCAACAATTCTCCTCCACACAACAGTTGACGCAATATCACTCACACCAGCATAGAGCCACGCACGTGTTATCGAATGCGTTATATTGTATGATAACGTTACTGCAAGTAACACGGGAAACAGTTTGCTCATGATATTCTTGATGTGATATTATTGACCAAAGAAACGTACTTTATTGAGCAAATTCTCTATGAATAATTTAAAATGGCTACTGATAATTTGAAGCTTCTGTGTGTTCCAAATATTATACCCGTTTTATGTTTCATGTTATATATTAGTTGTTCCAAAATCACGACCCCGTTGGGCGGCACATACCCGTATTGGTATTTAAGTCTCGAAACGCTGGTTGATGATTACCTAGAGAGGAGCCGATGGGGCAGAGTCTCCTCTTTAATTTAGTCAACAACTACGTAAAGTCTATAAGGGGATTGTAAGTTGATATTTACCAAAAACATCAAGCTTAGCAGCCTGTGAGAAGACCTTGATGCCATCATATTCCGCCAGACAAACGTATCGTCCTGAGTCAGACTCTTGCACATTTTTGAGAGATAGGTTGTAAGACGATGTGATGGTCTGATGTGAACAAATAAAAAATAAAATTATAGATTAATTAATTAATTAATTAAAGGCTATCATGTGTTTTAGATTGGCCAACTACAATGTTATCATCAACACTGACAACACAAACTCAGTCACCTGATCGTTCTTTAACCATTTATACGTCACAATATCCTTGGCAACGGCATCGCACCTCCATGAAATATTCAGCCCTAAATCACCGCCGAGGCTAACGGACGGTGGTGGATGACGTACAATACGAGGGCCATTGTCAAAGTGAGTAACATTCTTGGCCACTGTTTTGTAGTACTTTGTTCCCTCTACAAATACATAACGCGATATGTTTGTCACCAAAACTAACACTTACAATCTATAAACCATAATCCATAAGCCATAATCAATAATGATTTGTAATTAAAAAGGTGTTGAAAATTTTGATGTTTTGTGTAGTAATGTCATTTGTGATATTTTTTTCTAATTGTAACTGTGACTGTAATTTATTGGTACAAATACTAGGTAGACATTAACTTAAAAAAGAATGCGTTTGTCACGAAAAAGTTTTTTTTTATAGATTTTACGCCATTCCGTTTTAGTATATTATTTCCACATGTCCTTTCAGAGGTCAATAATGCTCTGGTCATTGAAATGACTAATAATGAAAAGAAAGCTCTAGTTAAAATCGTAGCTTAGGGAGCATGATAAAAGAAGATTGGGTCAGAAAATGTTACCTTTGCTTTTAAAACAAATGTAATGGCTATACATGCACCTATGAGCGACACATTGAACGTAAAACAAATGCCATGGCTATACATATACTGTAACTATGACCGCCACACTGAACGTAAAACAAACGTCATGGCTATACTGTAACTATGAGCGCCACACTGAACGTAAAACAAATGTCATCGTTATACTGTAACTATGACCGCCACACTGAACGTAAAACAAATGTCATGGCTATACTGTAACTATGAGCGCCACACTGAACGTAAAACAAACGTCATGGTTATACTGTAACTATGACCGCCACACTGAACGTAAAACAAACGTCATGGCTATACATGTACCTATGAGCGCCACACTGAACGTAAAACAAATGTCACGGCTATACTGTAACTATGAGCGCCACACTGAACGTAAAACAAATGTCATCGTTATACTGTAACTATGAGCGACACACTGAACGTAAAACAAATGTCATGGCTATACTGTAACTATGAGCACCACACTGAACGTAAAACAAATGTAATGGCTATACATGTACCTATGAGCACCACACTGAACGTAAAACAAATGTCATGGCTATACATGTACCTATGAGCACCACACTGAACGTAAAACAAATGTCATGGCTATACTGTAACTATGAGCGACACACTGAACGTAAAACAAATGTCATGGTTATACTGTAACTATGAGCGCCACACTGAACGTAAAACAAATGTCATGGCTATACATGTACCTATGAGCGCCACACTGAACGTAAAACAAATGTCATGGTTATACTGTAACTATGAGCGACACACTGAACGTAAAACAAATGTCATGGCTATACTGTAACTATGAGCGCCACACTGAACGTAAAACAAATGTCATCGTTATACTGTAACTATGAGCGCCACACTGAACGTAAAACAAATGTCATGGTTATACTGTAACTATGAGCGACACACTGAACGTAAAACAAATGTCATGGCTATACATGTACCTATGAGCGCCACACTGAACGTAAAACAAATGTCATGGCTATACTGTACCTATAAGCGACACACTGCACGTAAAACAAATGTCATGGCTATACTGTACCTATGAGCGACACACTGAACGTAAAACAAATGTCATGGGTATACTGTAACTATGAGGCCATACTGAACGTAAAACAAATGTCATGGCTATACTGTAACTATGGGCGCCACACTGAACGTAAAACAAATGTCATGGCTATACTGTAACTATGAGTGCCACACTGAACGTAAAACAAATGTCATGGCTATACTGTAACTATGGGCGCCACACTGAACGTAAAGCAAATGTCATGGCTACACATGTACCTATGAGCGCCACACTGAAAGTAAAACAAATGTCATGGCTATACATGTACCTATGAGCGCCACACTGAACGTAAAACAAATGTCATGGCTATACTGTAACTATGTGCGCCACACTGAACGTAAAACAAATGTCATGGCTATACTGTAACTATGTGCGCCACACTGAACGTAAAACAAATGTCATGGCTATACTGTAACTATGAGCGCCACACTGAACGTAAAACAAATGTCATGGCTATACTGTAACTATGAGTGCCACACTGAACGTAAAACAAATGTCATGGCTATACTGTAACTATGAGCGCCACACTGAACGTAAAACAAATGTCATGGCTATACCGTAACTATGGGCGCCACACTGAACGTAAAACAAATGTCATGGCTATACATGTACCTATGAGCGCCACACTGAACGTAAAACAAACGTCATGGCTATACTGTAACTATGAGCGACACACTGAACGTAAAACAAATGTCATGGCTATACATGTACCTATGAGTGCCACACTGAACGTAAAACAAATGTCATGGCTATACATGTACCTATGAGCGCCACACTGAACGTAAAACAAATGTCATGGCTATACATGTACCTATGAGTGCCACACTGAACGTAAAACAAATGTCATGGCTATACATGTACCTATGAGTGCCACACTGAACGTAAAACAAATGTCATGGCTATACATGTACCTATGAGCGCCACACTGAACGTAAAACAAACGTCATGGCTATACTGTAACTATGAGCGCCACACTGAACGTAAAACAAATGTCATGGCTATACTGTAACTATGAGCGCCACACTGAACGTAAAACAAATGTCATGGTTATACTGTAACTATGAGCACCACACTGAACGTAAAACAAATGTCATCGTTATACTGTAACTATGAGCGCCACACTGAACGTAAAACAAATGTCATGGCTATACTGTAACTATGAGCGCCACACTGAACGTAAAACAAATGTCATGGCTATACCGTAACTATGGGCGCCACACTGAACGTAAAACAAATGTCATGGCTATACATGTACCTATGAGCGCCACACTGAACGTAAAACAAACGTCATGGCTATACTGTAACTATGAGCGACACACTGAACGTAAAACAAATGTCATGGCTATACTGTAACTATGAGCGCCACACTGAACGTAAAACAAATGTCATGGTTATACTGTAACTATGAGCGCCACACTGAACGTAAAACAAATGTCATCGTTATACTGTAACTATGAGCGCCACACTGAACGTAAAACAAATGTCATGGTTATACTGTAACTATGAGCGACACACTGAACGTAAAACAAATGTCATCGTTATACTGTAACTATGAGCGCCACACTGAACGTAAAACAAATGTCATGGTTATACTGTAACTATGAGCGACACACTGAACGTAAAACAAATGTCATCGTTATACTGTAACTATGAGCTCCACACTGAACGTAAAACAAATGTCATGGCTATACTGTAACTATGAGCGCCACACTGAACGTAAAACAAATGTCATCGTTATACTGTAACTATGAGCGCCACACTGAACGTAAAACAAATGTCATGGTTATACTGTAACTATGAGCGACACACTGAACGTAAAACAAATGTCATGGGTATACATGTACCTATGAGCGCCATACTGAACGTAAAACAAATGTCATGGCTATACATGTACCTATGAGCGCCACACTGAACGTAAAACAAATGTCATGGCTATACTGTAACTATGAGCGACACACTGAACGTAAAACAAATGTCATGAAAACGTTTGAATGTAGAGGTCCACACAACGAGTAAGTAAAATGCACTGGTTCAGTGGTTTTGCCGGATCTCTATGTAAAGATGCTCGAGCCAGACGTCACCTGAAGTGTATAGGACAAACTGAATGCAAGGCTGGCTCTACGGCAATGGGCTGATTTATTTAGCGGCCAATATTTCGGCTAACAAAATTAGTCTTCCTCGGGACCAGGGCTATACTGAAGGAAATTTTGCTAGCCGAAATATTGGCCGCTAAATAGATCAGCCCATTGCTGTAGAGCCAGTAGCCTTGCATTCAGTTTGTCCTAAATGTCATGGCTATACATGTACCTATGAGCGCCACACTGAAAGTAAAAGAAATGTCATGACTATACAGGTACTGTATCTATGATCGCTGCATTGAACGTAAAACAAATGTCGTGACTATACATGCACCAATGAGCACCACACTGAAAGTAAAACAAATGTCATATATACATATAATTATGATCGCCGCATTGACCGTAAAACAAATGTCAAGACTATACATGTACCTATGAGCGCTACACTGAAAGTGCTTCCATTGACTATTTCCACTGTACCAGCACCACTGCTTCTAATCATCAGATACAAAGTTTGCCAAGGTTCTAAGTAAACAGTCGCCGATAAGCTGAGGACAACAGATGAACCGGCTGTAACAGCTTTTGTCGCTTTCAAACCATTTGTGTTTGCCGAGTCTCCATTGACTGATAGCAAAAGTTCAATGATTCTGAAAAAAGGTGTTAATACACGGTTGGTTACAATTTTTGCTTACACTTCATGATTTGTGTTCAGGATTGATTGCAGACGCAAATATAACGAAACGCAATTATTACCACGAATCTAACAAGAACAATGGAGTACTGTGGAAAAAGAATAAAAAAAATTACAAGGAAAATAACTACTGTAAAGGTAATGCAGTTGGACGAGGCAATGACGAGACACAAAATGACACGAAAAGTGATATTCGTAAGGTAAACTATTTATAATAAGCTATATAATTATTTGCACCTGAAATGAAAATTACATTTTTTGTCATGTTTCAAAGCTAGCCTCATCTCACTGATGTCTAAACAGGAATAAATGTTTGGATGTCGTTTGGGTAACTCTCAAAGTTTGACGCTTTTAACTTATTCCATAAAAAACCCAAAAGGACAAATGACCTGCCTAGGATATAATGCTGGTGTGTCTAATTTTATGACGATGACGGATTAACCGAAAGCAAAACCGCCAGCGGAGGGAAGCGATACTCGCCAAAATGTTTGGTAGAGGTGCGCGGCATTCTTCTTTAAACCCTTTCTCATTTTCAGACCAAACTTGCAATGTTCCCTGCCCATTTTCCGATTCCGGCCTATCCAAAATTAACGCTAATTTTCAAGCAAACTTGGCCGAAGTATATATATATATATATATATATATATATATATATATATATATATTCGTCAGTTGCCCTGACGAAGTCTTTTATAATAAAGACGAAATATCGGCAAGGACTTTATTGTCTTTATTTCCATATTTTGAAGAATATATATATATATATATATATATAAAAGCATACGAAGTAGTTAAGATTGTAAAAACATTTTATCTGCTACTCGGAGTTTCACGTGTTGCAAGCAACACGATCATCAGGCAACCGCTTTCCCTGATTGTATATATATATATATATATGTATATATATATATATATATATATATATATATATATATATATATATATATATATATATATATTTCATTGAATGCAGATCAGACTTCAGAAGATATTCATTCGTTTAATGCTACAGCACTGTTTCGTATGGTCAAAATTAAGATGACCACACTCATCAGGCAATTTTAACGAATAACCCGTACATTTCAAAACTGGCGGTTATAAGCATTTAACACCGTTGCTATGCAATATATAAACAAAATTAACTACGAGGTATATAAATAGACGCAATAACATACTTAAGCGGAATGAGGGGTTGCGTTACTGTGTGACAGCTACGTTATGAAGTTCTTGAGTATAAATCTGTTCCTGTGAGGGCATGAACTTGCTAGTTCGTTGCGTTTGTTAAGGCTACATAATTCTTTTTGACAGATTATAAAAAATTTTTCACTCAGGCAGAGGTTACATTTTTTGCTAATATTATTGTATGGTTTACATTTTCTTAGTATCCTCCATTTCACATTGAAGGGTTTCTTTGCCATTTTGAGGGTCCAAATGTGTTTTGATAGTTCAGTCTCGTTTCTTTTCTTGTGGTGTCGGAAGGATGCTGTGTGATTTCTATATCGTTCTTTGAAGTTCGTTGCCAGTCCTACGTAAGTTTCAGTTGTAGTGCCGGTTGTGACAGTCGCTTGGTACACAACGTTGTTTGTGAGGCATTGTCCTTCGAGGGGGCATTGTTCTTTCTCTCTGCAGTTGCATTCTTTCACGGGTTCCGTTACCGGGGTTGACGTGTAATTGGAGAGGACTGTTTTGTTATGTGACGCGATGATGGATTTCATGTTTGGCATGCAGGAGTAGCTGAGTTTAAGCGTGTGTCTGTTGAAGATCTTGTGAAGGGGATGGTTTTTTGGAAAACATTTGTCCACGATGTTGAGGAATTTTCTTCCTAAGTTTGTTTTGACACTTGAATTCCAAGGAGGGTTGTACCATGTGAGGTGGCGAGCTCTCTTGCGGTTTCGTGTGTTTGTGCGGTTGTTCAGTGGGTCATAGGTGAATTTAAAGTTGTATCCGCTATCGTCTAGCGCTTTTTGGTAAGGGGGAATAGCTTCGTTGAAAACCTGTTGGGTGGATGAAATGCTTGATAATCTCTTGTTGATATTTTCAGGAATGTTTTTCAGTAAGGCTGGGGGGTGGTTGCTTTGGCGATGGACGTAGAGTAGTTTGTTGTTTGGTTTCATAAAGGGCTTAAAGCTTCTGTTTGTTAGATCAAAGGTTACGTCTAAGAAGTTTACAATTTTCTTGTTCGCCTCTATCGTGATGTTTAAGCTGTTAGCTTTAAAAACCTTGCAGATTTCTTGTTTAGTTTTCTCGATTTGTTTGGGTGTCGCACTGCAAACGGCCAGACCATCGTCACGGTACAGACCTACTCCTTCTTTAAGCTTCGGCGCGATTAGTGATAGCATGTATGCTCCTATTAGTTCGCAGGTCTCAGCTCCGTCGTATGAGCCCATGGTGACATCGAATTGGTCTTTTGATTTTCCCGATAGAGGCGAACAAGAAAATTGTAAACTTCTTAGACGTAACCTTTGATCTAACAAACAGAAGCTTTAAGCCCTTTATGAAACCAAACAACAAACTACTCTACGTCCATCGCCAAAGCAACCACCCCCCAGCCTTACTGAAAAACATTCCTGAAAATATCAACAAGAGATTATCAAGCATTTCATCCACCCAACAGGTTTTCAACGAAGCTATTCCCCCTTACCAAAAAGCGCTAGACGATAGCGGATACAACTTTAAATTCACCTATGACCCACTGAACAACCGCACAAACACACGAAACCGCAAGAGAGCTCGCCACCTCACATGGTACAACCCTCCTTGGAATTCAAGTGTCAAAACAAACTTAGGAAGAAAATTCCTCAACATCGTGGACAAATGTTTTCCAAAAAACCATCCCCTTCACAAGATCTTCAACAGACACACGCTTAAACTCAGCTACTCCTGCATGCCAAACATGAAATCCATCATCGCGTCACATAACAAAACAGTCCTCTCCAATTACACGTCAACCCCGGTAACGGAACCCGTGAAAGAATGCAACTGCAGAGAGAAAGAACAATGCCCCCTCGAAGGACAATGCCTCACAAACAACGTTGTGTACCAAGCGACTGTCACAACCGGCACTACAACTGAAACTTACGTAGGACTGGCAACGAACTTCAAAGAACGATATAGAAATCACACAGCATCCTTCCGACACCACAAGAAAAGAAACGAGACTGAACTATCAAAACACATTTGGACCCTCAAAATGGCAAAGAAACCCTTCAATGTGAAATGGAGGATACTAAGAAAATGTAAACCATACAATAATATTAGCAAAAAATGTAACCTCTGCCTGAGTGAAAAATTTTTTATAATCTGTCAAAAAGAATTATGTAGCCTTAACAAACGCAACGAACTAGCAAGTTCATGCCCTCACAGGAACAGATTTATACTCAAGAACTTCATAACGTAGCTGTCACACAGTAACGCAACCCCTCATTCCGCTTAAGTATGTTATTGCGTCTATTTATATACCTCGTAGTTAATTTTGTTTATATATTGCATAGCAACGGTGTTAAATGCTTATAACCGCCAGTTTTGAAATGTACGGGTTATTCGTTAAAATTGCCTGATGAGTGTGGTCATCTTAATTTTGACCATACGAAACAGTGCTGTAGCATTAAACGAATGAATATCTTCTGAAGTCTGATCTGCATTCAATGAAATTTGTCTTTGCTCCTCTAATGAATTAGAGTTGAGCGCTTTTTGAAATCCATTCTACTGAACTGTCATAGAATTTATATATATATATATATTTTTTTTTGATCAGAAGACAAATCATACCCAAGTTTATCAAATTCTATATCCATTCTAAAGCGCAAACTGTTCAAACACCATACCCTTTAGGGACTCCACATACCTACTGTGTTTATAGCTTAGATAGGAGAGTACCCCCGGGACCCCCAAGAAAATTCTCAAGTTGGGTTTACCTTGTTTGGTGCAATGAACTTGAAGTCCTGACCATAACTACAGCAGCAGCGAAATATACACCAGTCGTATCAGCAATAAATCTTCCTTTGGTGGATTCCGAGTTTGGAGACAGACATCGTGTGTCAACGTCTTCCCATTGCTCGATACCTTTCCACCATTCACCACCGCTGTACCTACTGGTTTTGGACCTCAGCAACAAACAAGGATGCTGATTATCATCCGTAATCAGGGTAGCAAAGAATGTGGAATTGTTACCAAAGAATGTGGAATTTGAATCAGAGTACACAGAAACAGAAATCGCTTCCGATGCATTCAGACGAACAAGAACAGCAACGCTAAATGATACACTAGAACCTGCTTCAGCACTTGATGAAATTGACAAAACGTCTTCGTGTGCAGATCCGATTGCTTCTAATCTTACTCCAACACGGCCTCCAAAAGCAACTTTTAATACCATATTCATTGAAAGAACGTAAATTCCACTATGCACCACGGAAATGTTCCGTAATGTTTCATCAGTGGGGGTCTTCCACTCAAGTAACTTGTGCCATCCACTTGAACCACAACTTAGCGATCGATGCCTTAGTTTAACAGTTCTGTTAAGTTCTAACTCATTCAAAAACTGAACGGAACGCGTAGCGGACACAAGAGAAAAACTGTTTTCTTGGGATTTTAGACATATGGAGATTAGCTCGCTCTTTTTAAGGTCCAGGAGTCCTGCAAATACAATAGTGTTGTTGTTTTGATGGTTTATGGTACTGAAAACTTCAACGTAACACTCTTCACACTTTCGTGGTCCAACACAGGCAGTCACGTTTTCTGAGACGTTTCCTTCAAGAGTGAAAATTAGTGATATAAAATACGTACCAGTTAAAGTTGCCATAAAGTCTCCCTTGTCGCATGGTAATGCCGGATTTGGATTAAACATATTGCTATTTATGTAAGCGAGTTGGTTTCCAGCAGTTGACACAGATGTTATTACTGACCTATCACAAGGCACAGATGCATTGCCAGCAGGTTGAAAGGTTTGATGAAGGCCTGGCCGTTGACCAGGTGCCAGAAATCGCACCATAGAAAATAAAGAACCTGATACATATCTATAGCGACCATTTGCATTTTCGGATCTTGTGCACAAATCAATTTTCTGCCCTTTTTGTAAGTAAAGTACTCCAAATGCACTTATCACAAAGTTGCCCGTTAATCCCTCGCTCACTTTGGACGCCGTAATGCCATTAAAGGCAATTGTTGTTTTCGGAATACAAACTCCACTGTGAAAAGTCACGTTACCGCGTTGGTCTTTCAAAATTAAAGTACTTTGTATAAAATACAAACCGCTGCTCTTTATGTCAACAGATAAAAACGTCGACGCAGTAAGATTTTTAGAGAAAACTGGAACCCAGTAAAAGACTTTACTAAATGTTGACTGACCGTTAGCGGTCCTATATGTCTTCGCCAAAAATCCGGCAGCATAATCACTATCCCATTGGGACACCATAACAACGGAAAAGCTGCTGTTGCGCAACACTTTCCACGAAGAAACACTTTGACACTGCACTTCTATAAAAATAGATAGATACTGCTCTTCTATGAGTCGAACCGCACCCGCAAGTGTCAAAGTGCTAACGAAAGCACCACTTGGAGAATTTGAAGGTTTTGGCTGAAATGTGTATAGAGAAGCTCTGCTATTCTGTCCATCAAGATATATATTCATATTAATTTGAGATAAACCTGAATGCTGGATTAAAACATTAGCACTGATAAGGTAAAAGCCGTTTTCCTTTGCTTTAAACCTTCCAGAGGTTGAGTTAAACTGGGCACTGTCCTGACAAAATGAATGAAGTGGTGGTGCCATGATTCTCCATCTATCAATTTCACCACAAAAAGAACTTGGACTGGCTTCCTCCTCTTTAACTGAAGAAACAAAAAAAAAACAGAATTTTTTTCATGAGATGAACACAGCGATTGAATTAGCCGCGTTTGGCATAAAAAAAGAAAAAACTATCCAGCAAAAAAGAAAGTATGCTATTTCATCACTGTAGGTTAGTGAAATAAATAAACACTAGCACCTGCTACTGACATGTCGTGATGAAAAAGCTCGAGTGGTTTTGGTTTTAACCCTTCCTACAAATTTCCACATTAATTGGTATCTGCAACATTCTGTGTAACGTAACCTATTTAAATACACTAGTATATTTAGTGAAACAGATGTAGTTATGGTACCAGGGGGAATTTTAATCCCAATCTGATGTGTCTTGTATATGTTGCAGGTATTATTTTTTCAGGTTAATATAATTTTTCACTAGGTTAATTTTTTTTACTAGGTAATTTTTTTCTAATTTTGAAGTTCTAGTGAAATAGTTTTATTAGTTTATCTGTTTCTTTATTACTTGGGCATAGCGGCCAAGTTACAAAATGCAGTTTGGTAGTGCACGAATGTGCAGTATTGCGCAACTCTGGGGACGGGAAAGGGCTTGTTCAAACCTTTACCGCGGTCAAACGTCCGAGGCGCTTTTCGTTTTTTTAGTGGAATTTCATTTAACTATCGTTTCATCTTGCTCAAAATAATGAGCTTCTTTTCGTTGAAAACTGATCAAAACGCTTCGTGCCTGAGCAAAATTGTGTTGGCAAATGGCGCCGACAATTCTGCGGTTCATAGTTTTCAAACGCTTAGAACTTTTTTAGTAAACTTTCAAAACGTTTAGTGAATTGACAGTGTATTGTTAAAATATTAAACTTTAAAAAGTGAAAATGACAACCTTAATGTTAAAGGTACTTTGGTTAATTTTACAAATTTCTCTCCTTTGACCGGGTGGAGTTCAAACCTGTTGTCTGTCGATGCAAGACGAACGTGAAAAAGTGTGAGTTGTGTTTCCTCTGTTGCATTTAACAGTTTCATATTCAATATGCGTAAGGAAAAGACACCGAGACACAAGTAAGACACTGCGAAAGTGTTTGAAACTCGCAATTAATTCTACGATACCTACAGAACGGAAACCCGCTGAAACATGTTTAAACGAACATGAAGAAGATTTAGACGAATACGTATGTAGCGCTTTGTTTAATAAGAAATGAACAGTGAACAGCGAAAAAAGAAATATAAGCGTGGTTGGAATCCCAATTAATTTCACTTCTTTCGGTTGTTTGCCTTTCATGAATTTTTATTTCGCGAAGTTGAAGGAACTGGACAGCCAACTGAAACTTTGGGTGCAAAAACTCACCGCCGAGAGAACTTGTAAACAATGCACATGTCTTGCAATAAGTTTCTTACGAGTATCGCTTGCCCTAGTGAATGTTTCTCAGGCGAAAATAACCTCAAAGCGATCACTTTTTCATTTAATTTTCTTTTCTGTGTTTCAGATACAGGGGAATAAAGAACTGGATATGTTTTCGTGTGTCTGATTGCGAGATGTTTTATGATATAGCTGCGTTATACGTTACTGGAAAGGTTTCAAATTACTTTTTACATTATGCAAATTGCAACAATTCTACCTCAACTGAAAAAAAAAATAATTCAAAGGGATAAATTTGTTTCTCTCCTCCTAAATTATCACTTCTGTCGTTAACTTTGATTAAATGTATAAGTTTTATTCAAAATTTGTTTTAATAATGGCGGGAATACTTCCAAACTTTCAATTCGAAAAGACGTTAGCGACGACCTCACCAAGCAACTTGATCCTTTGGACTTATCATCCTTAAACACTTTTATCACACCAACCAAGGACAATACTGACATGAGCTGGGAATTGGTAAAAAACAAGCTGATAAAAGCTGCTAACCCCAAGAAGGCTACTGGTCCTGACCATGTATCCCCCAGGGACCTCTCCCTTATTGGTGACTCTGTTATCCATAGTCTATTACCGATCTTTAAGAAGAGTGTGATCGATGCATCTTTCCCTTCGAGCTGGAAATTATCACGTGTTAATCCCATATTCAAGAAAGGTTCGCCAACTGATGTAAACAACTACAGTCGAACCTCCGGTTGCGACCACCTCTCGTAAGCGACCACCTCTCCTCAGCGACCAGTTTTCCAAAATACCAAAAGTTTCCAAGTCAAAGCACTATATTTGGAACCTCTTGTAAGCGACCACCTCTCGTAAGCGACCGCGACCACTTTTAGAGCTAAAAGATGTTGTCAGTGACACCTTGAACAACCATATGGAGACACAAGGTTTGTTAAGTCACAAGCAATGGGGATTTCGGAAAAACTATTCAACTGAAAGCTTCTTGCTTCCCCTAACAGAAACATGGAAAAATGCATTGGACAAGGGCCTTAAAGTGGGAGTGCTTTTCTTCGACTTTCGGAAAGCATTTGACACTGTGAATCATACCATGTTACTGGAAAAGTTAAAAGCCATTGGTATATCAGGTGACCTGCTTTCCTGGCTTGATGATTACATGTCTGCACGCAAGCAGTTTGTCCAAATATCAGGATATCAGTCCGGGTCCAAAACCATCACATATGGAGTTCCCCAGGGTTCGATATTAGGGCCCAAATTATTTTCAATTTTTGTAAACGATCTTCCAGAATCGATAACAAGTGGTGATCTATTCATGTTTGCTGATGATACCACAATTTTTACAACTGGCAAGAATATTAATGATATCATCTTGACGTTACAATCTATATTAGACCAGGTGTGCACCTGGTGTCAGTCTAATAGATTAATAGCCCACGAATCGAAGTCTGAAGCCCTGATAATTTCGAATCAGAACTTTATTGGCCCCTTGCCACGTTTGGCATACGGTAATAATACCATAGAGTACAAACTATCATCTAAATGTCTTGGGTTAACTATCGACAACAAGCTTTCATGGCAAGAGCATGTCAAGAATGCTTGTAAGTCATTCAGCAAGAAAGTCGCTGTCCTAAAACGGCTAAAGTTTTTACCGAAACCTATCTTGGAAACTATTTATTATAAAACAATCATCCCTAGTGTTTTGTACGGTATTGTAGTTTGGGGGTCTTGTTCTTCAGCCTTGATGGACGATATCGATCGAATTCATTTAAGAGCAACCAAAATTATTTACAATATACCCCATAACATCCATAGTGACGACATCATGAACACTGCATACTGGAACTCCATTACTTCATTTTACATCAAGAGACTTCTAGTTATCACATACAATATTTATGAGCCAATGACTGAAATTTTCGAAAATCGGGCGTCAGTCACAAAATTTCGGATTTCTTCATATTTTGCCCAAATAATCTCTATAGTGAAGTATTTTAAAAAATAACATTAAAAATTGTAACGGCGTTTTATTTTTTCGAAAACGGGCAAAGTTTGAAAAACAGCAAATCGGCGGCCTTTCAGTTGTGAAACTGGCGAAAAATTACATATTTTCATCTCGCTCGTACACAAAAACGCGATGCCATACATAAATAAAATGTGGCCACAACATAAACACGCTCTTGTTCTTCACACTACTGTTATTTACTTTGGATTAGCAGTTGAAATAAGAATATTTCGGCCGTTAGAAGAAACATGATTTCTTCCATTTTAAAAATTAGCAAATTTGAACCAATTTCAACGCCGTGGAAACCCAATTGGTACGTTGAGTTTGAAAACAAAATTAAGACAGTCTTGAAGCACAACCTCTGTTGTTTACTGTGGTGAAATATTTCTGGCGGCACTTTAAAAGTGCCCCGTCGAGAGACCAAAATGTGAAGGGTAGTTTGACACCAGGAGAACTTGTGACACGAACCTGAGCGCCGACACTATACGCACAAAATGTTTATCGCAAAAAATAGTTCCCTTGAGATAAAGCCTTTTTAAGAATCGTAAAGACTTCAGAAGAACTTTATCTATCCTTTGCTAACTTAAAATGATATCTTTTAAGCAGTTTGTTGGGATACGGAGTAGAGACACGAACATCATGTTGTGCGACCTTACAAATAACAGCGATCAACACTTACCCGCTTTTCAGCTGCGCTTTTTCATCAGAAAATTAAACTGACCCGAACCTTGAATTGCGTTTATGATAAAGACAATCCTGCACTCCGATCCATTATATTGCTGTGTTTGGAATATCTGAGCCTTGTAGATCATATCATAGCGTTATTTACTCCAAATTTGTTGAAACAACAGTCGCTAAATGACAGTTCGGAAGTTTCCCACAATGTGTTGCAAAGAGATTGCGTGACGCGTAGCACACTGGAATTTGCTCTGTGCTTATGGTATCGGTCAAGGAAAGAACATTGCCGTGGAAAAGTCACAGGAGTAACGTCCGTTTTTGGAAATGTATAAATGTATAAAGTCTGTTTCCTTCGTTTTGGTACAATTTTAATTAATGTTCAAATCGTCTTTCAGGTATATTTGGTAGATAAATATACAAGTCATTTATGAGGGGGGGGGGGGGGGTGTCACCCTTTCACTACGCCCCTTGCCGGCTCTTTTGCGATAACACACCGCCTTTATTCTGCTACGAAGTTATGTTTTCAATACCCTTATAAACTAATTTCGATTTTGAGGTGTCAGTACTGCTAGTTGGGAGAAAATATATTCCGTATTGGGCGGAGTCGCGAAGCGACGTAGCCCAGTACGGAATATATGCAGTATTGACGCGTGCCTTAAAATGGAAATTACTTTTGTCTAGATTTTTGAGACGTCAATACGATCTTTATATTGACGTCTCAAAAGCAAGTAAAAGTATCTGAGAATCGTGATACTATTACAGGTGTGAGCTACAGCTGGCTGTCAGTTTTGTTTTCGGCTGGTGGGTTTAAAGCTGTTTCTGTGACATCTCCACCGCAAGTTACAGTCTCAACAGCCACGTCCGATGACAAGGAAAACAGTCCTGATCGTCCAACATCCAATGTATTTTCATGCCCACAGGAAGGCTGCATCCCGGGAAGGGGGGGGGGGGGGTTACTTCCCAAAAATACCTATACGGGTATGTGCCGCCTAACGGGGTCGTAATTTTGGGACTCCTGGTCTAGAACGAACGGGTATCCATTTTAGAGACATTTCCTACAACGAGGTATAATATTTCGAACGCACGAAAGCTTCATAGGATGGTGAATAAAGAAATTGTAGATCTTGACGTTATCTTCTGTTTGAAATCAAAGCAATTGTGTTGCTGATTTGTGCAGAAGCAGAATTGTCGTATTTTGATGTATAAGTCGAACAAACAAAGAAATAACTTTTTTAAAAAATGGGCTATTGAAAGTTACGCAATTTCTACGAAATCTAAATTGAATACAGCGCAGGATATTCCAGAATTGGTGTTGACGTTGGGATTGTCTACTTATACGCCCACTAGTACTCCTGACCAGAATCTGACTTTCAACGTCCACAAGGCCGTGGACAATCAGGGACAGGCGGCTGACAGCCCTGCGCGCTTCGAGGCTCTGCCATCCGAGATTGCATATCATTTCCGTATCATTTTTCTAGAATCAGAGTGTTAAAATTGATCTATTTTTAGAATGGGGTAACATTTTGAGTGCAAATTCTTTCTAAAACGGGGTCTAAATTTGGAGACCCGGGCGGCACATACCCAGCCAAAACATATCCGAGTACCCCCCTAGCCTGCGAGCAAGCTCTCGGGGTCGGGACCGGGCTCGCGGTTTGGGAGGGAAGGAGGTCCCCCGTATTCCTCCCCCCCCCAACCCCTAAGCCCGAGAACCTTGCTCGCAGGCTAGTACCTCCCGGGACTGCATCAAAGTGTTTCAATGGCCGTCCGCCCTGGAACACCATCTGTCATTAGAAGCCTGCTCCAGGTCACCGGAGAGGCACACCCTAATGAACCTAGCCAAACAACAGAACGCCACCCTCCTCAGCGAAAGCGTTGCACTTCTCTCTTTCTTTGCAAGTCTCAAGCTCAGTTAGCAGCTCAAACAAAGGCTAAAGCCTCAAGGCGGGCTGGGCGCTAAAGGAAATGGAACTGCCCTTGCTACCAATTCAATGAGAAGCAGAAAACCTACCTGGAGGCTAAATTTACTTTTGGTCAACTACAGACAGGAAGGTCGACCCGGATGTAGTCACAAAAGAAATGCGTCGTGCCCGTGCCCGGAAGTGAAGAGAAAAGCGCCATCGATGGCCCTCCTTGAAGAATTTGAGGATAGTTACCCTTGTAAAGCTAGAAAATGAAGAGCCAATGTAATGCAAGATTGCTAACCACTTTTACATGATTTTTTCCGCCTTGAAGCTGTGCAAGAATTTTTTTTCCGAGATTATTCCATACTCAGTTTTCTTTCGCTCGCTGTGAACGATTTTTTTTTCTCTACTTTTGCTGTGCAGGAATTTATTTACAACAATGGAGTGCATGACTGGCTTTATCATAAACGCAATTCAAGGCTCGGGTTAGTTTAATTTTCTGATGATCTATGAACGGAAAGCGGGTGCAATAGTGGCTAAAAAGAAAACATATCTTTGAATTTCACTTTTGTTTTCGAAATTATTTTGTATTGAATGATGTAAAAAGCACTTTGGAGCCTCACGACGTCAAAGCTCAATATAGAAGGCATGCACTCGGACCCCACTAGAGCCTCGAGTTCTACAACTAAAGGACCCCCAGCCCACTTTATAAATGACACTGACCTGAAACCTTTTCTACTTCTCCTTGACCGATTCTTGGCTTTCACTTACGTCATATCAAAATTCAGAAGCATTAAAAAATAGATTTCGAATCCAAAATGATTATGGAATTGTAGAGAGTTTAAAACTACACATCTTGACCAAATTTTGAAGCGCAAAATCATTTCGTTCAAGAGTTATAGGCGAACGAGTTGTAAACATTTTTAGTAAGAAATGTATGGAGCGGCCATCTTTGTGCCCCGCTCAGGGGCACAAAGATGGCGGCCAAAAATTCAGTCTTAATTACACCAAAAATCACATCCAAAAATATTGTATTTGCTATAAGCTCAATTAACTCGGCTTATAAGCACTTATAATGCAAACAATAACTTTCAGCTGATTCAATTTTGTTTATTTTTGCGGCTCATCTGAAATAGCGTGACGCATTGCGTGACACATTTAAAACCTTTGTAAATCGGAAGCAAAACATCGTTAAAACCTGAAACTTTTTGTGAACGATTATAACACTGGTATCCACATACCATGCTAGAAACAGCTTTGTAAGATGTATACTTTAGATTTTTTAATTTTTATGACGTCATGTGAAAACCAAGAATACCATAAGCAGCAGCAAATTCCAGTGTGCTACGCGTCACGCAATCTCTTTGCAACACATTGGCCGTGTTTTCACGAGCGATTTTTCAAGTCGCTGAGCGAGTGACAGTCGGAAATCTCGTGAAAACAGTTGCTTGTCCAACTCGCTTAAAGTTAAGCGAGTCGGCGAACTACAGTAGAATTCTCATTAAATTTAAGCCACCAAACCAGGTCGCTTAAGCTTGTCGGCAATTAAACACCCTGGATCCAGAGGTCCGTTCTCTGAATATCATGAGTAAAATTAACCGCATAAACGGTTAGAAGAAGCCGCGAGACGGACCTCTGGTCACTCGAATATACAACCTCATTTCCATGCGAGGATCTAGTTCAGAATCTGAACTAGGTCGCTGATTGGTTACTCCTACTTGTTTCCAGACTCTACCGGGATTTAATGATGCAACAGCAACTTCGATTGGCTGGACCAAAACAATTCGCCACGGGCGCGTGAAAAACCGGTTTCCCAAAGTGAAGCCACACAAACAACAATGGCGGACGTAGATAGAGATTGCGACTTTTTGCGATCTTTAAGAAACGCTGTGGATCACTCTTTAGTATCCAAATTTTCAAATATCAGAAAACTAAAGCCAGTTCAGAAAGAAGCGCTGTTGAAATTTATTCATCGCAAAGATGTCTTGAAAAGAGATGTTGACAGGCCAGACACGACTTATTAATTCGTGTTATCGTGGAGTGTGACCTTTAGAGTTTTGTTTGAACGAGGAAAATTGTTATCTCTATTTAATTTTTATCTCTAGCACGGTGGCGTGCTTTGGAGCTGCAGGTATTCTCGCTGAACGATTTCGCTGACCACTGGTAGGTGACAGGAAGAGAAATAAGTGTACTGGATTTATTGCGTGCGGATATCAAGGATTCTTTGTTTGTTAAATCTCTCGCCTTTGAAAACGGTTGTATCCAGAAAGTTTACTTCTTTGTCTGAGATTAATGTTTGTTTGCAAGGACAATAAAATCTTCTGTCTCCACTTTTTCTCACAGTGAAAAAATGTCATCGATGTATCTTTTTGATTTAATATTTCTGTCTCGACCGCGGAATATTGTCACCAGATTTAATGTAAACAAGACGCTGTGGGAGCGTATACTTGGGCGTCGATGTATTAGGCATATTGGAGAATAATTGTCTTGGGAATCTGCATGCACGTTATTTCACGGTTTGATGATAGGGAGTATTCGGATAGTGTGAGCAGTCTAACAAAGAAGCGCGTTAACCGTCTAAAACAAGAAGACACAGTACACTTAGCGTGCGAGATCGCACGCAAATTATTAAAGTAGCGTGTCCACTGTGTCAAAAGACGAGTACATACTGAAAAATACAAATCGATGCCTACTTTGTACTTACCGTTGAAAAAAAAAAAAGGCCGTATGTCAGAGTTTCCCGATGGTTGTTATTGGTTTTAGCTAACTAGCTGGTCTGTGTTTCCGACACTTTTGAAGTGAATGCAAATGTAGCCGCAAAGTGGCTTTTCGAAGCCATGATGTAATTGCCTGGTCCGGCCCGAGGTCAAAACAACTTTTCCAATTGAAAGTTTTGCTGGAAGTATTCCCGCCGTTATTGTAATAAAGTTTGAATGAAACATAAATTTAATCAAAGTTAACGACAGAAGTGATAATTTAGGAGGAGAGAAACAAATTTAGCCCTTTGAAATATATTTTTTCAGTTGAGGTAAAAATGTTGCAATTTGCATAATGTGAAAGTAATTTGAAACCTTTCCAGTAACGCATAACGCAGCTGTGTCATAAAACATCTCGCAATCAGACACACGAAAATATATCCAGCTTTTATTCCTCTGTATCCGAAACACAGAAAAGAAAATTAAATGAAAAAGTGATCGCTTTAAGGTTATTTTCGCCCGAGAAACTAACTAGCTAGCGGAAGCAAAACTCGCAAGAAACGTCTCGCAAGACACCGCGTGCATTGTTTACATCTTCTCTCGGCGGTGAATTTTTGCACCCAAAGTTTCAGTTGGCTGTTCTGTTCCTTCAACTTCACGAAATCAAAATTAATGAAAAGCAAACAACCGAAAGAAGTGAAATTAATTGGGATTCCTACCACGCTTATATTTCTTCCTTCGCTGTCCACTGTTCACTTCTTATAAAATAAGCGCTATGTATGATTCGTCTAAATTATCTTCTTCATGTTCGTTTAAACCTGTTTTAGCGGGTTTCCGTCATGAAGATATCGTAGAATTAAATCGCGAGTGCCAAATACTTTCGCAGTGTCTTCTTGAGTAATTTCCTTACGCATATTGAATATGAAACTGTTAGATGCAACAGAGAAAACACAACTCGCACTTTGTGACGTTCGCCTCGCATCAACAAACAGGTGTACTCCACTGCGGTCAAACGAGAGAAATTTGCAAACGTCAATCAAAGTACTTCAAAGTTAAGGTTGTCATTTTTACTGTTTATTAAAAGTTTCATATATTAACAATACACTGTCAACTCACTAAACGTTTTGAAAGTTTACTAAAAAAGTTCTAAGCGTTTGAAAACTATGAACCGCAGAACTGTCGGCGCCATTTGCCAACACAATTTTGCTCAGGCACGAAGCGTTTTGATCAGTTTTCAACGATCGAAAAAAGCTCGTTATTTTGAGCCGGAAAGATGAAAAGATAGTTACATAAACTAATTATTTTATACATCCTTGCCCACGTTTCCACTTAATACTAAATGAATCCCACCAAATAAAACGAAAAACGCCTCGGACGTGTGATCGCGCGGTGAAGGTTTGAACAATCCCGCCATCCCCAGAGTTGCGCAATACTGCACATTTGTGGACGACCAAACTGCATTTTAATACTTGGTCGCTACGCCCAAGTAACAAACAGGCACGCGTTGGTCCCCAAGGATTAAAACCAGTTTGGTGAGATATCCGATCCACAAATCGCATGGAAATGAGGTTGTGTACTCGAGTGCCCAGAGGTTTTTATTTTTTCTCGGCGCGTTGCGCCTCGTAGTCGCGGCTTCGCCGCTCAAACTCGCCGTTTTCACTAAAAAATAAAAACCTCTGGCACCCAGGGTAGCAATTAAACAACAAAGAAGGGCATTGTATTGTCGTTCTTTTGTGTTCTAATTTTCTATTGTTTTAGCAAAAGAAAATATATCGCGCATGGTATTACCCTGGGTGCCAGAGGTTTTTATTTTTTTAGTGAAAACGGCGAGTTTGAGCGGCGAAGCCGCGACAACGAGGCGCAACGCGCCGAGAAAAAATAAAAACCTCTGGGCACTCGAGTACACAACCTCATTTCCATGCGATTTGTGGATCGGATATCTCACCAAACCGGTTTTAATCCTTGGGGACCAACGCGTGCCTGTTTGTTTACATTAAATCTGGTGACAATATTCCGCGGTCGAGACAGAAATATTAAATCAAAAAGATACATCGATGACATTTTTTCACTGTAGAGTGTTGAGAAAAAGTGGAGACAGAAGATTTTATTGTCCTTGCAAACAAACATTAATCTCAGACAACAAAGGCGAGAGATTTAACAAACAAAGAATCCTTGATATCCGCACGCAATAAATCCAGTACACTTATTTCTCTTCCTGTCACCTACCAGTGGTCAGCGAAATCGTTCAGCGAGAATACCTGCAGCTCCAAAGCACGCCACCGTGCTAGAGATAAAAATTAAATAGAGATAACAATTTTCCTCGTTCAAACAAAACTCTAAAGGTCACACTCCACGATAACACGAATTAATAAGTCGTGTCTGGCCTGTCAACACCTCTTTTCAAGACATCTTTGCGATGAATAAATTTCAACAGCGCTTCTTTCTGAACTGGCTTTAGTTTTCTGATATTTGAAAATTTGGATACTAAAGAGTGATCCACAGCGTTTCTTAAAGATCGCAAAAAGTCGCAATCTCTATCTACGTCCGCCATTGTTGTTTGTGTGGCTTCACTTTGGGAAACCGGTTTTTCACGCGCCCGTGGCGAATTGTTTTGGTCCAGCCAATCGAAGTTGCTGTTGCATCATTAAATCCCGGTAGAGTCTGGAAACAAGTAGGAGTAACCAATCAGCGACCTAGTTCAGATTCTGAACTAGATCCTCGCATGGAAATGAGGTTGTATATTCGAGTGACCAGAGGTCCGTCTCGCGGCTTCTTCTAACCGTTTATGCGGTTAATTTTACTCATGATATTCAGAGAACGGACCTCTGGATCCAGGGTGGCATGGTATAAGAAAAATGAATAAAGTTCTGTCCGTGAAAACGCATAAATTTTTTAAGCTGCTCAACGCGGTCAGTAAACAAATTACCTTCAGGAATGTTAAGCGAGAAAAACCGCCTCGTGAAAACACAGCCAATGTGGGAAACTTCCGAACTGTCATTTAGCGACTGTTGTTTTAACAAATTTGAAGTTTAACGCTATGATATGATCTACAAGGCTCAGATATTCCAAACACAGCAATATAATGGATCGGAGTGCAGGATGTATAGTTTAATCAAAGGGCTCTTAAAGCCATCTCGTTAATGCGAGAGAATGTAAGGTTAATAAAAAACAACAACAACAACAAGAATTGGAAAAGTTGGGTGCCTTTGATAGGTAAATGTAGTAAAGACGTGATAGGTAATATGTGTAAAGCTGCTAAATGGTTTATTGAAGTTGAAAGATTGAAAATACCTGTAGGTCTAATCGAAGAGTTAGACATTGCAGTCATAGAGGACTTAAGGGCTCTATTTCAATAAAAGTCATGAGCAACAAAATAATCACGAGTATGAATGTAAATAATTTTCATGTTAATTTAGCGTATTTATTTTGTTCAAAATAGTCTTCATTTTACAGCTGAGGGGAAACTTCAACTTGATTATATTAAGCGAACAAGAAGCTGTACACAGCTTGAACTCGTGGCGCCTTTAACTTATTGCAGCATTGATTCCCAAGTGATTTGAGTGCTTTTACAGAGAAACATAAGCTTGAAATTATGTCTAATCAAAGAGCCAACCCGAGAAGAAAAAATGCTAACGCGTAACGCAATATTGCCGTACGCTTACGTTTTCACACTGACACAGTTCGATATATATTTTTTTTAATAAAACGTAAGGATTTTTGACGAACGAAAAATAAAGTACATCACTTTCATAATGTCCAGTTCGAAAAAAGCAAAAAAAAAAAAAAAAAGAAAAAAAAAAAAAAAGGACTCTCTGGAGAATCGAACTCGAGCCGTCCGGGACTGAGCCACAAACTCAATCACTGCGCTGTCCAAGAGCACATACTGCCTACGGACTAAATTTTATTATTTTAATCTAGATACGCATCAGAACGCGTGTTTAGGTTGCAAAATCCTTTTAGATCGATTTTAATGTTGCACTAAAAACTCCAAATGCGAAACATCTGTAACCTTATTGTTGTCTATATTCGTTTACATCAAATTAATTATTGTTATCGTTGGATTCACGTTGAATTCCTGTTACGAAACGTGTTCGTAACAAAGCATTTGCTCACTAAGTTTACAGCTGATGGAAGGAGCGAGTGAGTGAGTGAGAGAGTGAATTTTATTTAAACACCCTTGCCGATAGCCTGTTCATCATGCTTTCACGTATACACGGGTTTAAAAGTAAGACCACACTGCATTCACTAGATTCAGTAGCTGACACTTAAACTCGACCCGGAGCTTGATCGCTAAGCGTCCTAAGCAAATGGCAAGTTTAATATACAAAACACAGAACTTGCCAGAGCAAAAATCCCACAGGAATAAGCAGCGAACACAATATTAAACGGCCTATCCATCCATGAACGCCTTGAATTGTCTTGAAAGTGTGCAGTTGTACGCAGTAGTTCTTTATCTTGCTTCTCGAGTACACACACGGAGAGATTTTACGGTATGTATTTCATGGCCGAAAGCCATATAGTCGTCGATATAGACTTAAATATGCGTGCATAAATTTGCATGCGCTAATGTGACACGAAAAAAAGAAAAACAAGAAAAGTCAACGCCGGATTTACAACTCGTGTGCTTCGCAACGAGTAATGAGCCGAGGCCAATTTGGTTGCTACGGGGGGAAATTATGAGGAGGGATGGGGGTGGCAAAACTACTTAGATTCAATCTATCTTTAGAGAGCCCTTTTACTTAGTTAATTTTCTATGTTTTGTATCAGTTACAGTATTTTAGTAGCAATGACTTGTATGGCACTACAATGGCGATTTTCCTATCAATCGAAATTTGGGAAAGATGTTCGAAAGTTAAAAAAATATTTACTATCTTTATTTATTGATATTTAAACAAAACTAAAACATATTGCAACGATTTTCATTTGGGATTAAAATTGATTTACTAGCAATGTTTTTAAACAGCCAATTAATATGTGCAGTGTATATGTGGATGTATGAGACAAAACAAGAACTTTGTGCATGTGAATAAGTTCAGTAAAAAGACTTCAGTAAAAAAGGAATGTTTTATCTAAATACTTCACTAAGGTAGACTATTGTAAAAAAGGCAAATGAAAATATTTTACTTGTCGCTTTTTCCGTCAACTAAAAAATTGTGTACCTTCGGGCAGAATGGTGTCCCTTGTGGGAATAGAGCTGGTGATTAGATTTCGTTTCCTTTTATAGCCGAAGCTGTTTTCAAAACATCTCGGCTTAAAGAAGCCTTGGTAAAAACGACAAGCGACGTGGCCCCGAAAATTGCCGACATGAGACGTTCTGAACAGCGAGAAGCGGCTCGATTCCGCTTCAAAAATACGACAAATTACGACAGCGACTTTAGAAGGTTGTGCAATTTACCAATAAAATTAAACATTATTGACCATATCGTTCATATCAACACCCGACGGCCAACGGTCTTTTACATGTAATGATCAATTTGTCATTGAAACGTCTACCAACCTCGTTCCCAAGGCCCCTATCTTCCTCTCTCTTGGATCGGACGTGCAGTTAGAGTACACCCTAGACTCCCGGTATACACATACATATCCGTGACCTTTGATTTTTGATTTTTTGGCGCAAATTGGTTTTAACAAGCTTAATAATTTTCCTTCGAGCATTTTTATTTTAAAAAGAGACTTTTCTTTTTATCTTGATGAAAAATTGCACTTTATCAAATAAAGACAAATAAGTGACAGGTCACGCGTGTGGTTTCCGTTCGAATTACACGCACCGGCTCCCCCGACGGTGTCAATTTGCGCGAGGGCAAAAGTAACGACCCTCCCCTCGGGTGAATGTCATTTTGTCTCTGTGACGCGGTCGCTAAGCTTTAGTATTCGAATTTCGTGGTACAAAAAGATGGCCAGAATCGCTCCAAAACGGAGCCCTTTTAGAGACCGTGAAAGGGAATTTGGAAGCTAGCACGAATCGCACGGGTAGACATTTAACCTGCGGCCTCACTGGTGGCAATTCGGGGAGCTTGAGTTGAATTGTTTAGAATTTATTGGCTTTCGCGTGGCGAGGGTTCGCTCAGAGGTCTCCAGCCTTCCCTTCTTTTATAGTGGATAGTGGGGCGAGTGACAAAAGTTGTAAAAATGCATTTAAACCGGTCAGGATACATCAAGAGACAATAAAGTAAAGGTGAGAAGACTTTGTGTAATGTGTAGTGTGTAATATTTTCGATTTTTCTATCGCTTATCAATTCCGTGACAAATCGTATTATTACCTAGTATATTTCATTACTGTGCACTGGCTTCGAATCTGTAACTTGATGTCACTCACATCACGATCATCTGCCTGTGGGATCATCCAATTTAAATCTTTGATGTGTGCCACAACGCATCGGATAAATGTTTACGCTTATCCGCGTTTGTAGATCTTTATATATAAGATATAAACATCTAAGAATTTTACGGAGATTTTAAAGAAGAAAAGAACTGATCCATGACCTATGGTCGCTACAATGTCTGTCATTGATCGATCAGATTCCGTTCACGCATATTCATTGCTATTTTAAGACTTAAATTCAGTCAGGAAGTCAAGACAAAAAAGTGCATATCCTTAGAATTCCTCTATTCCTCAAAGAAAGAATTGAGCAAATACATATTTTTCCAACGTTAATTTCATTTTTACAGTTTTGAGATTCGCTCATTCCTGTTCTTTTATTATCTTCCGGAAACCGGACATTCCACACGTTGTATGTTGTTATCGCTATCGATATGAAATGTTTTGGAAAGTGAAGCGGACATTGATTTTTCTTTTGTGGAGAGTTGAAAAAGAAATGGCTGCATAAGTTAATGTTATACATGAATGGGTTATTTGCGAATATATAGTAGTTCTGTCTTTTTTTATTCGAAAGTCGAGAGTTTTCTATTTCCGGTATCATGTGTTTAGTAACTATTAGAGATTAAATGGGTCTGCTTTAAACCTCAAAATATAGTGTTGACAGTGTCTTCTTGACGACCCCCGGGGTCACGACCGCAGTAAAATTTCGTAAAATATTCTATTAAGATCCAAGTCTTATGCGATAGTCATATATTGGAATAGTGGGATCTTGCAATTGTTTTTTAATAGCTCCTCAGAGTTTATTTCGCGTGTAAGTGTAATGTGTTTCTCGGAGTTAGGCAGTATCTCCATTGTCAGAAATATAGCATCATTACATACGGTTTTAAATATTTGAATCTCCAGCATGATAGCTGTACACTTTAATCAAGTTTCCCGGAAAGTGACATCATGAAACTTAGCGCCCCAATTTCTCAAATTATAACATTTGTACTAAAGTAATCAAACATGCGGGATTCCTGACCGCAGTATTTTTCAAAACCTTTTTCTGATCTGCCGGAGATACAGGCAAGGTTGTCCGTTGTTGCATTATTATGCAGTATTACTTTATTTTGTATTAAATTTTCCACCGCAGAAATATACTCGCGCAGAAAAAATTACTTGTTTTAATGATGTATATCGGCTTAACAAGAACTTTTCAACAGTGAATATATTGCTATCATAACTCCGAGGCGACCGGCACAACAGTCATCTGTATTCCCGATTCAACTCCACACACGTCCTCAAAAGAACCAGAGACTGTTATCATAATACTGATACATTTTTACAACAACGTACAATAATTCACTCACTAGTTTTCTGGTTGTTTATGTTCATATTGGCGCCAGAACAGCAACCATATAACTAGGGAGAACTATAAAAACCTCCGGTCAGGAAGTGAAATTATTTAATACCGATGCCTTGGATTTTATTTATACTTAACCAGAAATCCGCAAACATTTCCTCCCTGCAGAAATTTAAGCTGTCCCGACCGCGCACAAAAATTTCCTCCCGCAAAACAAATTCAGTCAAAATTTCCTTGTGCACGGTAGCTAAACCAATAAAACTATGACGTCTTTCCCATACTATTGCATACAAACGCAAAGTTCATGCTATTTTGCTCTGCCATATCGCTCATATTAAAACACAAACTTTCCCATCCAATAACGTCTCCATTCGTAAAAATAGACCGTGAAATTCTCAAACTACGTTTCCCAAGAAAACGTATTTGACCTATTTTTACCATTCTCGAAAGCAGCTTGAATGGCTTTACGACAAATGATTGAAAATTTGATATATTGATACGTAACGTGAGATATCGAAACTAAGAACTTTAATATCTTTGCGGTGACGTAATGTGAAATATGACAAGTTCATCACAAGTTCTGACATCCCAATACCCTAGGGAAATTAACAATAGGACCGGGGGTGTTCCTCAAATATTTTAGTGACGGTATGTGACGCCCTTCTTGAAATCCTAACCGCTTTAACCAACCATATCCTCAATGCCCTAATATAGCTTCTATGAAGAAGAAAGAAGAAACTCCCCCCCCGGAAAAAAGTCCACAAAAATTTGTTAACAGCTTTTGCCCCTTTTTTATCTCGTAATTCCGAAATCTCGCTTAATGCGCATGCGCATTAACGAGATAAAAAACGAGCAGTAGTGTATCAGTAGTGTATCAGGTTTAAAAACTCGAGGCGAAGCCGAGAGTTTTTACACCTGATAATACACGTGCTTCAAAAACATTCTTTCAAAAGCGTGTCCCTTCGGAATTAAAACAATTGCGCTTTTGTGCAAAGAGGAAATTAGCATACGAGAAAAACAAGTCGACTAGACTGATTAGCATACAACATATGTGCCATGTCTTCGACGAAGTGACCATTGCTTCCCGGCTCCTGTCCAAAGTTTTGGGATTTTATAAGGAAAACATCTACTGAAAAATGCTATACTAAAGTTGTCAGGTACGGCAGGTAAAACGGCTGACAATTTTTTTTTTTCAGAGGTAGAGAACGAGTAGAAATAAGCAGCTTGCATCTGCGAACCAGTCGCTTACCTGGCAAGAGGGCGCTGGTGTCATTCAAATAACGGCTCACTTGTTAAACTGTTGGTTGTTTATTTTGTTGAGAAGATTCCAAATTAGAAATTATGGCGAAAGACCAGATTTCGTAAAACAGTACTGCACAAAAATATTAAAGTCACCATTTGTTGCACTAAGAATCCTAAACAATTACTACCCATATCAGTAATCTTTATATAAAGATTACGTGTGATCTTAATATAAATATCACGGTCATTTTAAAATCATTCTTATTAAAAATTCAGCGATAATTGCATTGTTTGCCCATTCATCCCCGAACTCCCCTGTGACTGAAATCAAAGCCGCCACCAGGCTTTCCATAATGACCGTAGATAACCAGGTATAAAGGCTCATACACGTGATCGATTTGCGTCGTGTGATTGGCTGATATACTCATGAATTATTAATGAGTTTTGAATGTCTTTATTATAAACGCAATTTAAGGTTCGGGTCAGTTTAATTTTCTGATGAAAAAGCGGGTAAGTGTTGATCGCTGTTATCGCACAACATGATGTTCGTGTCTCTACTCCGTATCCCAACAAACTGCTTAAAAGATATCATTTTAAGTTAGCAAAGGATAGATAAAGTTCTTCTGAAGTCTTTACGATTCTTAAAAAGGCTTTATCTCAAAGGAACTATTTTTTTGCGATAACATTTTGTGCGTAGTGTCGGCGCTCAGGTTCGTGTCACAAGTTCTCCTGGTGTCAAACTACCCTTCACATTTTGGTCTCTCGACGGGGCCGCACTTTTAAAGTGCCGCCAGAAATATTTTACCACAGTAAACAACAGAAGTTGTGCTTCAAGACTATCTTGATTTTGTTTTCAAACTCAACGTACCAATTGGGTTTCTATGGCGTTGAAATTGGTTCAAATTTGCTAATTTTTTAAAATGGAAGAAATCGTGTTTCTTCTGAACGGCCGAAATATTATTTCAACTGCTAATCCAAAGTAAATAACAGTAGTGTGAAGAACAAGAGCGTGTTTATGTTGTGGCCACATTTTATTAATGTATGGCATCGCGTTTCTCTGTACGAGCGAGATGAAAATGTGTAATTTTTCGCCAGTTTCACAACTGAAAGGCCGCCGATTTGCTGTTTTTCAAACTTTGCCCGTTTTCGAAAAAAATAAAACGCCGTAACAATTTTTAATGTTATTTTTTAAAATACTTCACTATAGAGATTATTTGGGCAAAATATGAAGAAATCCGAAATTTTGTGACTGACGCCCGATTTTCGAAAATTTCAGACATTGGAAACTGTATCGAACCCCTCAATGACTTAATAGTCAAACCAGAGGCTAACTATAACTTTAGAAAGTCCTTAAACATTGAGGTTTATAGACCAAGAACTGAAGAGGGCAGATCTTCTTTCAAACTTAGAGCCTCATTATCTTGGAACCTCCTTTCTGATGATATCAAGGAAAATAAGAATATACTAAAAACTATTAATTTTGCTAAAGCTTCCTGTAGCATTTCCAATAAATCCTTAGATTTTAAATATTTTAAATATTAAACTATACAATTTATTGTAATTAATATTTATTTATTTTAATTATCCATAGTTAATATTATCTAGATCTGTTAATTATTTTAGATAGTGCAGGTCCACATCAGGACTTTTGTCTTGCCTATTTACTTGTAACCTGCTTTATTAAATAAAAAACGTATGTATGTATGTATGTATGTTTGTATATATGTATGTATGTATGTTTGTATGTTTGTATGTATGTATGTATGTATGTATGTATGTATGTATGTATGTATGTATGTGTGTATGTATGTATGTATGTATGTATGTATGTATGTATGTATGTATGTATGTATGTATGTATGTATGTATGTATGTACGTTTTAACCCCGGGTCGGACCAGGCAAAACAAACAGAAAGATTCATGTCATGGCTTCGAAAGGCGAGTTTGCGGCTACATTTGCATTCACTTCAAGTGTCGGAAACACAGACCAGCTTGTTACAAGATTTAGCTAAAACCAATAACAACCATCGGTAAACTCTGAAATACGGCCTTTTTTCCAACGGTAAGTACAAAGTAGGCTTCGATTTGTATTTTTCAGTACTCTAGTGCGATCTCGCACGCTAAGTGTGCTGTGTCTTCTTGTTTTAGAAGGTGAACGCGCTTCTTTGTTAGATATAACAAGACGCTGTGGGAGCGTATACTTGGGCGTCGTTGTACGCATTAAGCATATTGGAAAATAAATGTCTTGGGAATTTGCATGCACGCCGAGTTCACGGTTTGATGCCTTTTCAGTAAAACAAGGAGACACAGCACACATAGCGTGCGAGATCGCACGGAAATTATAAAATAGAGTGTCCACTGTGTCAAAAGACTAGAGTACCAGAGTACGTAAAAATACAAATCAATGCCTACTTTGTACTTACCGTTGAAAAAAAGGCCCAGTATCAGAGTTTCCCGATGGTTGTTATTGGTTTTAGCTAAATCTTGTAACTAGCTGGTCTGTGTTTCCGACACTTTTGAAGTGAATGCAGATGTAGCCACAAAGTGGCCCTTTCGAAGCCACGAATCTTTCAGTTTATTTTGCCTCGTCCGGACCCGGGGTCAAAACAACTTTTGGAATTCTTGGTTTGCACCGTCACGCAATCGGGCGCAATATATTTTTAAAATCGAAACCGTTTAGTGAAAGAAGCCAATAATTTGTAATGTTATAAACGACTAACAAATAAACAACTTCCCCAAGTCTCAGCTCTGTGCACTACCCAAAGTGCTAAAAATCACGAGGAAAGGATAGGATAAAGGATAGGATAAAGCTTTGTCACGAACGCTATGTTGCTCTCACGTAGGGTGAAAGGTCAGAAATTCAAAATGCTGTTAATTTTCGAAGCGAAAGACGCTACCGGTCTGGAAACTTGTAAACGGATATATTTTTAAGTCATCTTTAACCTGGTGGACATATAAACTCAGAATACATTGCGATTCATGATTTTCGAATTTGATGACGTCACGGGCAAACCAAGAATTGAAAGTTTTGCTGGAACTATTCCCGCCATTATTATAACAAATTTTGAATGAAACTTATAAATTTAATCAAAGTTAACGACAGAAGTGATAATTTAGGAGGAGAGAAACAAATTTAGCCCTTTGAAATACAGTCGGACCTCTATTACTAAGCGGCCACCCTCGGGACTTTGAAAACTGGCCGCTTAATAGAGGTTGGCCGTTTAATAGAGGTACAATATAAATTGGATAGAAATGGCAGTCAACGTCATTTTATTGCATCTATATAGCAAAAGGCTTGTTGAAAAGTGAACATATGTGAAGATAAATGCAAAAATCATTGAAACAAAAAATTAAGTGCCCTGTATTTGCGCATTTCAAGTCCGTGCAAAGTTCTAACTCTAACACAGAGAGCATGTAGTCGATAAGTACAGCATTTTTTGGTGTTGAGTAGGTACAGAAAAATATGCAAATCTATGTAACAAAAACATCAAGTTTCTTAGGCCTTTTTTGCACCAACAGTCTGTAAAAATTTTAGCTCAAAATATTTCACGGACGATTTATTTAAAATAATCCGTCACTGCTGTTTGCCGTTGTGGAGCTCGGAGTTGTATTTAACGAGAAGATCAAGTCATTTGCCTTTCCGATAGATAGGGCAAGGTCCTAGTAACCGTGAAACTGGGCAAGTGCGGAGATTAAATTGCAGTTTTTATTGTTATTAGTTATCACCTTCATATTATCTGTCACCATTTCGCTTGAAAAGATGATTTGCTGGCCGCTTAATAGAGGTAAAAATACAATAAATACTAAACTTGCAACAGCAAAAAGGTGGCCGCGGCCGCTTAATAGAGGTGGCCGTTGAATAGAGGTATCGAATACAGCACTTTACTGAAAAATAATTCGGGACTTTGGAAGTGGCCGCTTAATGGAGGGTGGCCGCTTAATAGGTGGCCGCTTAATAGAGGTCCGACTGTATATAGTTTTTAAGTTGAGGTAAAAATGTCGCAATTTGCATAATGTCAAAAGTAATTTGAAACCTTTCCAGTAACGCATAACGCAGCGATTCCATAAAACATCTCGCAATCAGACACACGAAAATATATCTAGTTTTTATTCCTCTGTATCCGAAACATAAAAGAGAAAATTAAATGAAAAAGTGATCGCTTTAAGGTTATTTTCGCCCGAGAAACATTCATTAGCGCCAGCGAAACTCGCAAGACACGTGCATTGTTTACATCTTCTCCGACGGCGGTGAATTTTTGGACCCGAAGTTTCAGTTGGCTGTTCTGTTCCTTCAACTTCACGAAATAAAAATTCATGAAAGGCAAAAATACGAAAGAAGTGAAATTAATTGGTATTTCTACCACGCTTATATTTCTTCCTTCGCTGTCCACTGTTAACTTCTTAACGAAGAGGGCTGATAACACTGATACCAAAGAAAAACAAACCTCAACAATTTTGAAAAACTGGAGACCTATAAGTCTCTTGAATACCGATTACAAAATAGCGGCTAAAGCTATAGCTGCTAGATTAAAAAGAGTTCTACCAGAAATAATCAACAATGACCAAACAGGCTTCCTTAAAGGTAGGACAATCAGTGAAAACATTAGGTTACTTAATAGTATAATAAGCTATACAGAACTGCAGAATATTCCTGGTCTGTTACTCTTTGTTGATTTCGAAAAAGCGTTTGACTCTCTAGAATGGTCTTTCATCGAGAAAACACTCGCTTTTTACAACTTTGGCTCTTCCGTTATCTCTTGGATTAAATTGTTCTATACAGATATAAGTAGCAGTATTCAAAACAATGGGTGGGCATCGGAATTTTTCCATCTCGGAAGAGGAGTTAGACAGGGATGCCCTCTGTCCCCATACCTTTTTGTTTTATGTGTTGAGATTTTAGGTACTGCGATTAGAAACCACAAGCAAATCAAGGGAATTCGCATCCTAGATGAAGAGTGTAAAGTCAGTCAATACGCTGATGATACCACTTTAATACTCGATGGTTCAGACACGTCGATGCAACAGTCCTTTGTTTTGCTTGATTCGTTCGCAGAAATTTCGGGATTAAAAGTCAATTATGAAAAGACAGAAGCTCTTTGGATTGGTTCACTACGTCTTCAAAAAAGGATTATAGCTGCCTATCAGAACATCACTTGGGCCGTCAATAAAGTTAGAGCACTGGGTGTCTGGTTCTCCACTATTAAAGAAGAATCCGTAACACTGAACTATCGAGAAAAGAAAGAAAAAATCTCCAACTTAATTGAAAACTGGCAGTTTAGAAGGCTAACCCTCCTCGGTAAAATTGTAGTTATTAAGAGCCTGCTTGCCTCGCAGCTAGTATATATCATGTCTCCACTGCCTACGTCACACGAATTCCTTAAGGATATAAAGAGTCTATTGTACAAGTTTTTGTGGAATGGAAAAAGTGATAAAATTAAAAGAACACAAATGATTAATGATTATTCTGAGGGGGGTCTAAAAATGTTGGACATTCAGAGCTTAACCAAGCTCTAAAGGCGAAATGGATTCAAAAATACCTAGATCAGGAAAATAAAGGAAAATGGAAATTGTTTTTGAAAGCTTTTTGAACTTCTTTTTAGCGGAACACAATGCCGAACTAATCTTTACAGGTAACCTTAAAATAGATGACATTCCCTTTTTGCAACTAGAGGACCCCTTTTCTAAAGAACTTATTGAAATCTGGTCAAATCTCAGCTTTATAAAAGAACCGAACAACTTTTCTCAAATGCCAATCTGGTATAACTCTCTTATACGCATTAACAATAAACCCTTCTACTATAGAAACTGGTTTTTGGCAGGTATTCGTACTGTCGACCACCTTCTTGATAAGGATTCCAAATTCTTAACTTTTGATACCTTTAAGAAAAAGTATTCTGTGAAAACAAATTTTCTCCAATATTATAGTGTTGTTTGTGCAATTTCTGTTTTGAAAAACGTCCGTGCTCGCCACCCAACGCTGAACTCTGACGATGGCACCAAAAATTTGATGACGTCATCGGAATTCTGCAAATCAACCTATAAAATACTCGTGAAACGAAAAGCTTCACTTCCAATTGAAAGCCAAACCAAATGGCTCTCGGACTCTAAACAGTATGATCTCGATAAAATAGATTGGTGTAAATCATATAACTTGCCCTTTCTATGTACTCGGGAAACAAAATTGCAAAACTTCCAATTTAAACTCCTCCATAGAAGAATAGCCACCAATAGTTACTTGTTTAAAATTGCTGTTATACAAAGTGACCTTTGTTCCTTCTGCAAGAAAAATTCGGAAACTCTTCTTCACTTGTTTTGGGAATGTCCAAATGTACACAGCTTTTGGAACGAAGTTAAAGATTGGATTTATAGCCATCCTTGCTTCTCAACCGAAAACTTCTCATTTCTTGTTTGCTTGGGCTTAGTTGAAAATACTTCAAACCTTCTCTTTCACCATTTTCTCCTTATTGCTAGATACCACATATATTGGTCTAAATCAATGCACTCTATCCCATTCCGAGAACTTTATATTCGAAATATTCACTTATGTTTGGATGTTGAGAAGCGTTATGCTCTTAAAAATGGGACCCTAAATAAATTCAACAGGAAGTGGGGAGCCTTTATTCGCGACAGTAATCTGTAGTTTTTCTTAGCTATGTGAGTCTGGTGGCCTTCGAGAACAGTCTATTTACTTTTCTTTATTTTTTTTCCCATACCATGCATCAATATGTATCTAAACTTGTTAATTTTTAATAACTTTGTGTTTTCATTAGCTACAAACATTTTTGAAGTGGACAATTTAACGTATATGATATATAGTTTAAAAGAAAACTGTAAAATATCTTCTGTAAGGTGTCATAATTAACGAATGCATTTAAGGTGTGTGTATGCGTTTCTGTGAACGTTATAAATTTTATTTTTTTTATTACCAATTAATAACTGTACTATTAATAAATAAGTGTAGTCTGTAGTGTTAATATGTTATAAGTGTGAAATGTAAGCGTATCGTAAGCACTGTATTAGTGTTATAGCTAAAACATGTAATGAGCAGTGTAACACAGCAATAAAAAAAAAACTTATTAAACAAGCGCTGGCACAGTATTCGTCTCCGTCTTATTCATGTGTCAATAAGTCTTATTCCTGTTCGTTAATGTTTCTGATGTTTTAGCGGGTTTTCGTCCTGAATTCGAAGGTATCGTAGAATTAATCACGAGATTGTGAAACACTTTCGCAGTGTCTTCTTGAGCAATTTTTTCTTACCCATATTGAATATGAAACTGTTAGGCCCTGATTACATGAGACCGGAACGACTTCAGATCGGTCTCCATACAAATGCTTGTTTCTGTTTACATGAAGCCGGTCTGAAAAATCATCTCATGCCGGTTTCACTCATTCCGGTTGCTGAACCGACACGAATGACTCGGACCGGTCTGAAGTCGGACCACGGAACCATGTAAACACGAACTGATTTGAGACCGGTCAGAGATCACTGTTTTGAGCATGCGCAAGAGTGTTGTTGGACCATTCTAAGTTGGCGGATAATAGGAAAGAGTCCAAAGAAAATCAAACCCGTTGGATTTTTTGGGATTCGATGGATGAGGATTTGATTGAAGCATTGTAAGCATCAAAGATAGAATATGAAGGTAGAGGCCTTGACTTCGAAGGAGATCTTGTGAAGTTGTATTCAGAACTGCGTAAGACAATGTCAGATAAATACGAGGAAACAGGAAACGGAGAAGAGACGGAGTAATTCACTATTTTTTCCTCGCTTTCAGCTGTATTCTTATTAGCAGTGCGCCATTTAACAATAAAAGGCATAATGAAGCAGACCACAAAAGAAAAATAGAAACTTCCTGCATGTTTCATGTAAACATTCATGCCGATCTGAAGTCTCGTACCGGACTCATGTTATCACTTCATACTTTCAGACCGGGCTCATGTAAACTTAATCGTGCCGGTCTGAGTCGTACCGGTCAGAGTTCGTACCGGTCTCATGTAATCAGGGCCTAAGATGGGTATGTACTTGGTGTATCCCTTATTATTTTGTATTTAAACACTTAGTTTTTATTTCAGTAGAAAAAGAAGATAAAAACAGCATAATGGGGAATCGAACCCGGGCCGTATGATCTACTCCACGCACACTATCCACTGTACCACCGAGGACTAGCTGCCGAAAATTGTAATTTTTAAGGGATATAAGATAATATGCTGCCAGCCCAGACCATATATAAGAACTAACCCCTTCGATACACTGGAAATACTGGAATCAGTGCTTAACCCTAAATACTAAAATCAGTGCTTCAACCCTAGATACTGTAATCCGACCCTAAATTACACTGCAATATATCTAAATACATTACAATAAGGGATACATGAAGTACCATACATTATGATCAGGGATACACCAAGTACCTAGGCTTAGATGCAACGGACAAAACACATCTCGCACTTTGTCACCGTCGCCTCGCATCGACAAACAACAGGTTTGAACTCCACCGCGGTCTTGCAAAAGTTAACTAAAGTACTTCAAAGTTAAGGTTGTCATTTTCATTGTTTAAAGTTTAATATATTAACAATACACTGTCAATTCACTAATCGTTTTGAAAGTTTACTAAAAAAGTTCTAAGCGTTTGAAAACTATGAACCGCATATAAAACTTTAAAGCAAAGCTGAAAACAGCGTATATTTTGTTGAGTACAATATTTCAGCTGGCCAGACCAGCCTTCTTCAGGTACAAGATGTTACTAAATAACAATATGTTATACGATGCTATATACAAGGAGAATTTCGCAATTTTAGAATTAAGTAATACAGGATGTGACGAAATCGGAAACTAAAACGAAAAAGTATTACATTTCATCACGTTTGTTCATGCTGTGTGGCTCTAAAGTATTACCTTTATAGATAAGATATGATTCCCTGGCTTTACGTATCGAGTCACGGGAAGTGTGAATATTTTCTAAAGGAATTAGTTACATGTCGGAGTTAGAATGGTTAGGATTAGAAAGAAAAGGTTCCGCAGCAGTAGTAGGTTTAGATCTGATGTTGGTCTTGTCAACTGACCGTCTGTGTTCGTTAAATCTGTCTCTGAGTCGTCGTTTAGTTTCCCCGATATACTGCTTGTGACAGCGAGTGCCTTGTATCATATAAATGAGGTTTCTAGTATTACAAGTTATGTGAGAGGTGATAGAACGCGTTTCGCCAGTAGAATAAAAAGTGTAATGTTGAAGACCGTTAGTAATGTAAGAACAAGTAGCACAATCTTGTCCACAGCGGTAAAAGCCAAGCGGAAGATTAGATTCATTAGATGTGTTTTTAGGAAGTTGTGATTTAACTAGAAGGTCACGAAGGTTAGAGCTGCGTCTATAAGCAACGAAAGGTGGATATTTGAAGATGGATTTGCAGCGGTCAGAGGAAAGTAAGATGTTGAAGTGTTTACGTATGAGATTAGAAATGTGAGGAAGTGCTGGGTTATATGTTATAACAAAAGGTACGTTGTGGGTGGACTGGGTGGAATCGTGGTGTTTAGTTTGTAAACAACGTGGTTTGCAGGAACGATGACTGAATGAAAGGAATAACTCTTCTCCATGTCGGACATCTTCTTACCATGTTTAAAATATATCATCAAACTTTCTTACGCATGCGCATGAGTATAGGTTGCTTAGAGCCTCTTGTTACTTGGGCGTGGCGACCAAGTATAAAAATGCAGTTTGGTCGTACACAAATGTGCAGTATTGCGCAACTCTGGGGACGGGAATGGGCTTGTTCAAACCTTCACCGCGGTCAAACGTCCGATCGCGAGGCGTTTTTCGTTTTGTTTAGTGCAATTTCATTTAATATTAAGTGGAAAAGTGGGCAAGGATGTATAAAATAATTAGTTTATGTAACTTTCTTTTTATCTTTCTCAAAATAATTAGCTTCTTTTCGTTGAAAAATGATCAAAACGCTGAGCAAAATTGTGCGGTTCACGGTTTTCAAACGCCTAGAACTTTTTTAGTAAACTCTCAAAACGATTAGTGAATTGACAGTGTTTGTTAATGTATTAAACTTTAAACAATGAAAATGACAACCTTAACTTTGAAGTACTTTGGTCAACTTTTTGCAAATTTCTCGTTTGACCGCGGTGGAGTTCAAACCTGTTGTTTGTCGATGCGAGGCGAACGTGACAAAGTACGAGATGTGTTTTCTCTGTTGCATCTAACAGTTTCATATTCAATATGGGTAAGGAAATTACTCAAGAAGACACCGCAAAAGTGTTTGACACTCTCGCCATTAATTCTACGATACCTTCGAATTCAGGACGGAAACCCGCTAAAACATCAGAAACATTAACGAACATGAATAAGACTTATTGACACATGAATAAGACTGAGACGAATACTGTGTTACGGACATAGAGGAATAAAAACTAGATATATTTTCGTGTGTCTGATTGCGAGATGTTTTATGGAATCGCTGCGTTATGCGTTACTGGAAAGGTTTCAAATTACTTTTGACATTATGCAAATTGCAACATTTTTACCTCAACTGAAAAAATATATTTCAAAGGGCTAAATTTGTTTCTCTCCTCTGAAATACGGCCGGCCTTTTTTCAACGGTAAGTACAAAGTAGGCATCGATTTGTATTTTTCAGTACTCTGGTGCTCTAGTCTTTTGACACAGTGGACACACTATTTTATAATTTGCGTGCGATCTCGCACGCTAAGTGTCCTGTGTCTCCTTGTTTTAGAAGGTTTACGCGCTTCTTTGTTAGACTGCTCACACTATACCCCAATACTCCCTATCATCAAACTGTGAAATAACGTGCATGCAGATTCATAAGACATTTATTTTCCAATATGCTTAATGCGTACAACGACGCCCAAGTATACGTTCCGACAGCGTCTTGTTACTTCATGAGATCGATCTGTCTGTCTGTCTGTCTGTCTGTCTGTCTGTCTGTCTGTCTGTCTGTCTGTCTGTCTATCTATCTATCTATCTATCTATCTATCTATCTCAAAATTGGCTAATCGCAAATAAACTTACCCTTAATGTTTTGAAAACTAAATACATGTTGGTTGGATCAAGGCAAAGAATAGCCACTCTTACACAAGGACTTAATATCTCCATAAATGGAATTTCCTTAAAACAAGTTAGCAGCTGTAAGTGTCTTGGTATCGAAATTGATGAATTTTTAACATGGGATACCCATATCAACAGCGTTTCAAAAAAAGTATCATCTGGTATTGGAATCCTAAGAAGAATAAAACCTTTTGTACCCACCGCTAATTTGATTAACATCTATAGCTCAATTGTTGAGCCGTATTTTGATTATTGTAGTATTGTGTGGGACAACATTAGCGAGCACCTCACCAGTAGGTTGCAAAAACTACAAAATCGTGCTGCACGGGTTATATCCGGTGCCGAGTTCAGGACTTTAATAGATGTATTATTAAGTAGCTTAGGTTGGACTAGCCTTAAAGAAAGAAGAAATAAGCAAAAAGCGCTTATGATGTTTAAAATTATAAATGGCATGGCACCAGCCTATTTACAGAATATTTTTACGAATAACATCGGGCGTTCGACTTATAATCTAAGGACTTCTAGTTACAATCTAGCTTTACCGGTAGCTAAAACTGATTACTACCGAAAAAGCTTTGCATACACCGGAGCGAAAGTTTGGAATTTATTACCAGAAGAGATAAAATCTGAAAAGTCCGCGAGTGCATTCAAAAACAAACTAGCATCTCTCAATCTCCCTATTGAATTTTAGTATTTTTCCGAATTATTGCGCTGTTTTAACCGAAATATTTATTTTATTCATAGTTAATATACTGATGTAAAATATTGTAATTAGTATATGTAGTTATATATTTTCACGGCTTTTGTGAAAAACAAAAGTGCAATTATTTGTAATTTTTGACAAAGTCACCGTGGGTAAATAAAGTTTTTCTATTCTATTCTATTCTATTCTGTTCTATCCTATCCTATCCTATCCTATCCTATCCTATCCTATCCTATCCATCTATCCATCTATCCATCTATCCATCTATCTATCCATCTATCTATCCATCTATCTATCCATCTATCTATCCATCTATCTATCTATCTATCTATCTATCTATCTATCTATCTATCTATCTATCTATCTATCTATCTATCTATCTATCTATCTATCTGTCTGTCTATCTATCTGTCTATCTATCTATCTAATCTATCTATCTATCTAATCTATCTAATCTATCTATCTATCTATCTAATCTATCTAATCTATCTAATCTATCTAATCTATTTATCTATTTGTCATACCAAAAGGATCACAATAATGGATTCACAGTCCGGATTCGGTGGATATGATAAAAAACTAGTTAAAAAGACCGAAAATGGACAACTTTTGGTTTAAAAAAATATAAAAATTTAGTTTAAAAACGTTTCGGTCTCTCGACCTTCATCAGTTATACAGACAAGTTACACATGAGACTTAAATACGGTTACAACAATGACTTAATGTTAAACTACTGATAAATTACGTAACAAAAATAAAAGCAAAAATTAGTAATAAATTCAGGGAGGTTTCATCACTAGGTTGTGATTTTCTTATTGTGAATTTTTAGCATGAAATTTTTTATCGCCTTTTGTAATTGTCTTAACGTTCAAGGGCCTCGTTCGGTAATTTGTTATTTTTGTGCTGGCCTCGTCACTCAAAGGCTCTGAGTGTGGAATTTATTACTAAGGACCCTGCTCAGAGATTTTGTTGTGGCATTGGCCTGTATGATTGTTCAGAGCCCTGAATGGGAAATTTATTAAGTTAGGGCTATTGCATAACTTTTTCTATTTTTGATTGTTTTTCTTAGTTATTATACCTTTTGTTAGGTTAATGTAGTTCATTAGTATTATTTGTGGCAATTGTGGTTTTCCTTTGGTTTAGTCTCGTTATCACTTCTATTATTGTATTATTGTTGTAATTTTTGCTTTTATTTTTGTTACGTAATTTATCAGTAGTTTAATATTAATTCATTGTTGTAACCGTATTTAAGTCTCATGTGTAACTTGTCTGTATAACTGATGAAGGTCGAGAGACCGAAACGTTTTTAAACTAAATTTTTATATTTAACGAGGAAACAGAATGAGTTTTTCCGTATATATAAGTGATACAATTATCCATTAGATTATTACAATGTCATTCAATTCGTTCTAGAGGTATCGGCACATTCACTGAAGCGTGATGCTTGAAGTTGTTTCTGGCGGTGAATTTGCCTGTAAAGACCTGTAAACCAGGCGTAGCTTTTTCTCCACAACTAGAGTGACCTTAGTTTGCCTTTTTATAAACAAGGCCAAACACACGAGGATTAACAGAGCACTGTTAAATGTACTGGTATTCTGAATTTCAAAAAGACCCAAAAACGTACCGTTTTTGTTTTGCTTTACATTTGCATAGCTGTATGTTGACTTCATTTTAGACATTTTAGGCAGCAGGCAATTTTTAAAGAGTGATACTTGTCGATAAGTACGGTTTTGCAATCGCCCACTCCAGAAACAATGAAAAATACCATAATAATCTTTTACGTGCAGGCTCAGCCTCACCGGGATGTGATTATTCAAGTCTCCTTTGTTAGAATGGCACAATAGAATTCAAAGTACATGTAGGAACGCTAGGAAGTAGCATTGTGTGTTCGTACTATATATATATTATATATATTTTTTGTTATCATTTAGATTAGATTGTATTAAGTGCACGGCATGTCTGAAAAACAGTTTTACTGAGCCGTTTTACCGTGTTTAAATAAAGTTAATTGATTGATTGAAATGTGCACCGTATGCAAATTGCCAGGAAGTTGAAGCATAGCACGTGCAGTTCGTGCTGAAAACAAAAGAAATTGAAAAAAATCAGGCTTACATCAAGCACCACCCAAACCTGCACTTTAAAGAGTTACGTAAGAAAGAAATTAGCATACGAAAAAAACAGCTGTTGTCCCATACGAGCTCTGGCTGAAGGAGTCAACATCGCTTCTTGTTTAGTCGAACGTTTTGAGAGCCGAAAATCCTGAAGATGAAAAGGGGAACCTGCCAAACAGAGCTATTCTAATAGTAAGTGGTGTATGATTTTTGCTGTTTAGCGACAGAGAATGACGAATATAAATTTCCTGCGATGAACCCACGTGGTTTCAGCTGAACGCAAAAATAATGGTTACATTATAGTCGCTTCACTTTTGTTTAGTTACGTTCCTTGTAGATGTTTGCAAAGAGAATAGCGAAAGCCGTTCAGTGACTGCTGAAAAGGGACATTTACGTTAATTTTGCGCAGAAGTAAATCCACTGTGTAATGCAATATCGAATTAAGGTGGTTCGATACAGTTTTCTGGAGACCATGCCTACATTTTTCAATCGGCTTTTAAGCGGTCTTCTCCAAGTCAGATCAACGTGAAATTTTCACCACTAACTAGTTCTGAATTGAAGTTTGGCAAGATATATTGTCTGGTAAAATCGATATTACCATGACGATGATAAACAAGAAACTAAGAAATCAGTAAAAGTGAAATTTAGCGCGTTTAAGATTTCGCATTGAAAATCCCACATAGACATCTTAAAGTATGGTATATGGCATATATATTTTGCAAGAATAAAAAAATTCTGTATGTTTGAATTCAAATAAATTTCAATAATATTTCAAACATTATTTGTGTACTGGTAATAAATTGATCGAGAGATTAACACTGGTTTTGTGCAATTCCTTAATGACAGTGTCAAAAAGTAGCTTGATGTTATGTTTGTAAACCTTGAAAGTTGTGTTTACTTTTTCTTTTGCGATCTTGAGAACTACCTGTTTTCCTAACATCGCTTCATGTGCAATTTTTGGGTAATTTTCGATTTTAATCGCTTTTGCAAAAATCTGAGAAACGGCTCAATAGATTTTTTTTAAAACATTCACTGTGCATGCTCACCGATGTGCAAAATATTATCTGAAAGTTTCATTGACATTGATTCACTGGAACGCTTTTAAATTTAAAGATGAAGACGACGTACGAACCGGCCGAAAAAATGGCGTTACAAATTTACTTTTTTAAGTTATGCTTAATAATGATTTCAAATCAATGCGCACTGCATTCCTCCGTGGTTTATACTTTCGTTGTGATCTGCTGTGCATCTATTATTATATATTCGAGCATGACTGTACCTTTTTACTCTCCTTGCTACTTTCCGGATTCCCTTAAGTCTCTTTTTAGGATTATATTGAGCAATGAATGTCCTTTTGCGTTTTGAAAACGTTTTTACAGCAGGCGTTTTGAACGCAAAAGAAAACATATGCAAAGAAATTTGCATCAACGAGCGTACATTGCAATGTTTCAATCACGGAAGAATGTAGTGCGCATTAATTTGAAATCATTACTGAGCATAACTTAACAGTGATATATTCTTACCGGGGCTACCTACCAACAATGCCTCAGGATGTGATAACATTAAGATATGGGAAAGGTCAGCCCGAGGCGGTAGCGAGTAGGTAGCTCCCTGGAGCGTGCGCTATCATCGCTGCGGGGAGGAGGGAGGGGCGTACTTGGCTAATCCTCCCCAAGCGCTACGGAAAGGACTTTTGAGGTTATGAAGGACTGATCGCACCAGAATAAGATTATATAGCCAACAACGTGCCCGAGGTTGCGTAACCCATTCCCACGCTACTATTCTTGGGGTTTAAAGTTACGTAATATGTTGAATTTCACCATTGTTTGCCGGTGAGAATAGTCACCACGTTGTATGCCAAATATGAGCACTAACGGCTACCACCTCTACAGGGGCACAAGGAAGTAGAGAGCGACAGTAACGAATTGCTGAAAACCAACCATAGTAAAAATACCTAAAGAAGGGTAGCAAACTGAATTGTAAAGCAACCCGGAAAAGGCAACAGCTCTATGATAACGTTGTAGAATCAGACTTAATGTCTACCTCCAAAAACAGAAACAAGAAGCAATAAAAAGGTTTGGGCTTCTAAAAAGTACCGTGTAGCCAAGCCCGTAACCGATAACTAGGAAACCTAACGTAATGGGGGCACAGGGGCCGCTGCGCCTTGGGGTTAACCCTACAGAATAGCAGCAAGCAGACCAAACGGAGGCGCACGCCTGATTCCGAGCGCTGAGGAAAAAACATAGAGAGAAACACCACTAAGGGATTGGTGTAACCCCAAGCGACCCCGAAATACCCCGTCCAGGGACAGAGCAATGAAGGATATTAGACAATCCCTTCGAGGAAGCTTCGCAAAGGAGGTCACCCACGGAAACAGCCAGAATACAAACTATAAGACGAACCCTAAAAGATAATAGAAAGCTAGAAAAACAGACTAGAATTGATGTCCACTAAGGTCGGCCTGGAAGTGCTCTCCTTAAGATAAATGAAGGCTTTTCCCCGCGAGGATTTAATTCGCTCTTAACATAATACATTTGGCGCGAAAAACCTCGCTAAAGACCCAAATTACGCGGCACAAAAGACGCGCTGCATAGCTGAGAGAACGAGCAGAGAAAGAAACAAGCCGGTTGCTGGGGCTGAGCGTAGGTTAAAGTATAATGAATAACACCGACCAAATGCATGAAAAATTTTGCCTGCTGCAATTAACCAACTGTTGCCAGCAAATTCCGTAAACCGCGGATTGGTAACCTACAAAGGTACAGTCATACCTTTTACACGTATAAAAAGGACAAACGCGTTGCTGGTGTGAGATTCCATATAGCAGCGCAAAACACATACGCTTGTGGAAACTCCAATTGATAACTAAAACAAAGCACACGTGGAAATTCCCAAAGGCCGCGCAAATGAAAATATTCCTTGCCAAATTATGTAATGAAAGGGTCCATTCTATAGCGCAAACATATGTGCTAGTGACAAATTCCATGACCAGCGCAAACAAATCTGTTAATGAAAAAGTCCCTTTAACAGCGTAAACATACTAGCTGCGTTAACACATACGCTCGCTGGAATTCCATAAAGCAAAGCTAAGCAAACACAATACGCTCGTGAAAAAACTCCATACAAACAGCGGAAAACACATAAGGCCTATTTACACGCTGCGATTTGTCGTACCGATTTGTCGGCCCCGAGAAATCGTGAAGCAAATCGACGCGTGTAAATAGCGACCCGATGCGCGCGCGACATGTCGGCCGATTCGGAAACATCGGCTGCAAAATCACGCAATTATACGCGCCCAACATGTTTTTGTCCTGCCGTTATACACTTGAGCATGCGCATAACCTGAAATGACCCGCGTACATGTTACTTTTTGCTACAATTTGTTTCTTTTGGTGAAAAGCTATGCGGACAAAAGCAACTATTTGTTGTGTTTCCAGTTCGATATTACTGCTAGCTGCCGCCTCAAAATGTTTAAAAAAAAGAAAGAGAAGAAAAAGAACCGTCTGGGTTAAAGACTGGCTGCTACAACGCGAAAGTAAAGGAGCATTTAACCAAATTTTCGAGGAACTTCGCGTGGGCGATCCCGCTTCATTCCAAAACTACGTGAGAATGAACGCTGAAACATTTGAGGTAAGCGCGCAATTCAGGAATAATTTGTTCAGTCAGTATTTTTCGGCCCCCCTCAAGATTTTTACGCTAGTTTTTCTGTACTTTAATTTGTTTGAATTAATTAAATCAGTAGCTTCCCTTTAAAATAAATTTTAAATATATTATCTTGAATATGGGTCCTGTACACAGTAACTGCTTGTTGTTCCATGATCACTCCTGCAGACCTCTGATTATATCGTGTATGTTTTTACTTTCACGCTTATATGAACATTACTGTACATTATAATTTTCTTCAACTTCCAAACATTATAACAACTTTCCAAAAATTAAATTCTGTGGCCCACTTTACTGAAAAAACATTTACACCACAAAATTCTATTATCCACATTTGCAGAATTATTTAGATTAACAGTTTGCATTAGTGAAACTACCGTATTTATTCGATTTAGCGCCCTGGGCACTTATTAAATTTTTTGACCTTGAGAGTGGGCACTTATTCCTCGCGAAGCGAGGGCCGAAGGCCCGAGCGTAGCGAGGTTAATAAATTTGGCGGCCGAAGGCCGCTCGGGTGCTCGGGTCTCGGGAGCTGAGCCGCGCGCAATCGAGCGAAAAGTTTATATATATATATATATATACTGAAGATGTCGTGCAGTTGCCTAGCAACAAAAATCGCGACCGCTGACAATGGCGCGCTCTCATGTTTATTCATGTAGGCGGCCGGGCTGACGGTTTACTCATCGTCGTGAAAAAGTGTTTACTCTCGGTGCAGAGGGGTGTTGGAAGCCTATCCCATAATGTCTCATCACGTGACCTCGCATTTGCCAGTGATTGCCGAGGCAAGCAGTGGTTGTCAAGACACCCTTTTCAAGGCCTCTTGTCTGTCGGTCTTCTTTTGTCAGGATTTGCAATGTCAAGAAAACTTCTCTTGCAACGAACAGATACATGCTTTCGAAAATTTGTTTAAAGGATGACACGACAAACGAAATTTGCGCGCGCTTGAACGCGTAACCATCCAACTGCTTGTCGACGCATATGACGACACTCTTGCACTGTGTTAACCAAATAAGTGCTCTAAAAAACTGAAAATCTTTGGGGAAAAAGTTTTTCTCTTAATAGCTATTTGTTTTATCCACGGTTTTAGCTAGACACAGTAGTTCTGATGTCAACGACAGGAAAAACTGTAACTGACGCGTACAGCTAGCTTATACGCGCGATATAGCGCGCGACGTAGCGCGCGCATATATTTAATTTTGCTGCGTGTTTTGTACTGATTTGAGCTTTCAGCACTGATGCATTTGCCA